>OVBA01003392.1:0-28208 GCA_900406435.1 Lepidium aucheri | reverse complement strand
GGGAGGTCCCTCTAGATCATATAGTTCCGATTCCCAGATGATAAAGCCCCAGTCCTCGTAGTTCCAATATCGGTTGTTCAAGATCTTATTCCGATCATCCATAGATTGAAATCTAAACTGAAATAATTTTTTACCGAGGCTCATACCTTGAATCTTACCTTGTAGTCTCCATATTCTTGGTATGTTAAGGAGGGCCTTCGTCATATTCTGGATCTCTGGATTCAGTAACTTACCAGTGATGCATGGGTGTTTTTTAAAGTCAGATGCATATTCACCCTCAGCTGGTAACACTATCGGTTCGTCCTCTAGGATTGACATCGCCCGCAGTTTGTCAATCACTTCATCATTGGTTTCTTTGCCCGGAGTTCGCTGTATATTGAAAGTTCCGGTGTGGTCTACACTGAGATCAATCGGCCGATTTCGTATAAGAAAGATTAAGATCAAGATAGTGGAAGATGATAATGATGATAAGATATAATCGGCGGTCCAAAGGAGCCCGAGAGAAAACTCTTAATTCCAGAAGGATAAGAGGGGGATGGATAATCATTTGTAAACTATGATTATTATGATAATAAAGAAGATATTTGTCGGCAAAAAAAAAAAAAATGTATTTGCCCATATATTAGACGATAAAATTCCTTGATGTTTCATTATTATTATTCGGTAAACTGATGAATCTTTCATTAATCATATCGGGACCCACTCATATCACATAACATCGTCTGGCTGACATGAGTGTTTTATTAAGGACGTTGGACCAATTAAAACAAAACAAAAATCGTGTAAATGAATCAGCTTCATCAATTATTGAAAGAATGTTGACCTTACCTCACTTTGACACATTTGACCGATTAATACCTTTGGTAACCATAGGAGGAGATGTCAAACTGATATTTTTGGCTCCGATTATCGTAACCATACGGATACGAATCTCCGAAAAGGTAATCAGAAGTCGTCTTCCACGGATCACAACCGTTGATATCCCAGCAAGAAACAGCAGCCGCACGATCATCATCTTCCTGGCGTCTTTTGTTACGTAACACACAAGGAAAATAACCTCCGAATATAACCTCGCAGAGATCCGTCGCTTCTAATCCGTAACCAGAGGGAATATACAAAGCTTTCACTTCTCTTGTATCTACTATTTCAGATTCACCTTTTCCATAGCTTGAACTGTTATCTTCTTTTTCTACCTCCTCAACTTCGTCTTCTTCATCTTCTTCTTCATCATCATCATCGTCTTCTTCTTCTTCTTTAATGGGTTCCATTGGTCTGGCTTCTTGTACCGGTTCAGCGAAAGTTACACGTTTCTTAACAGCATTTTTTTGACCACCATCATAGATTCCAAGAGGAACAGGAGTGATAATCTCGGGAGGAGAAGGAAGTTTTGCGTGAGCAGGTGTTGAAGAAGGGTAACAAGTTTCTACTGATGGAGTAAGAGGTTTTCCATAGGCTGCAACAATATCGTAGCCACCACCGTACGGTGTCGGATCGTACTCGTCGAACTCTGGCTCGTTGAACTCTTGAACAGAGGCTACAGAGCGGTAGATGCTAAACTGAGGAGGAGATTCGTAGGTTGTATAGAGATTGGAATCATAGAACAAGTGTTTGGGCTCAGACATGGTGGAAACAGAGTATGCAATAGATGCAGAGGTTGTCTCAGCCTCAGGACTAGTCCAGTTATAATAATTATAACTAACTGAATCAAAACCAGAGTAAGCAACAGATGCAGAGGTTGTTTCAGATTCATTCCAGTTATAAGAATTATAACTTGTTGGACCGTAACCAAACTGCTGCTGTTGATTGTGATGATTATAATTATAATCATAGAGATTTACCTGATCAAAATCGTAAGGGATCTGGTAATTCTCATAGAAATGAGCCATCTGGGAATTGGTTTAGAGAGCTCTAAGGATGATCTTGAAAGTCTCTCTCTCTGGAGTTGTTGAAAGAAAAAAATTAGCCTGAACTCAGTTCTGTAGATTAAACTGATTTGAAATGTTTGGTTTTACGTCCGAGTGGTGTATAAGTCCATGTGATGTGCTGATAAGGTGGGGACGACTGATGTATATGGCAAGTTGGTGACGAGTGTGAAATGACCCTACTACAAAAACGCATCTACAGACTCAATTACTTGTCTTGTCTGCAAATTGTATTACAAAAACGTGGGAAAAATAATGGTGGACAAAGAAATCGAATGAAACTTCTTTGCTTTTAATCTAGTGGCAAGCAGTAATTTCACAAAAAACAGGTGCATTGGTCCATGAACTGGTCAGTTGTGGTCCAATATTGACAAAAAAAAAATCGAATGAAACCAAAACAAATCGTATCCTAACTAAATCGAGCTAAAAACTACAGCACATATCATAGCAGGCCGAACCAACGCAACACCAAACCACAAAAAGCAACCCGAGCTTACCTACCGCTAAGGAAATTACCTGAAAGATTCGGACCTTAATTTTTATAACTACTGAGCTAGTAATATGTATACGTAAAATCAAATAATCTTTAGCCGAAGCCTATACTAGGCGATAACCTTAAACCAATGGTTCCAGTTGATGTTCATCCTACAATGCAATAAATATCGTTCAAGGTTTGGTGATACTAGACGATTTTACACCCGACTTCAATAAGCTAAGGACTAACCAAAAGATCAAAACTCGTAAACACTCCATTACAACGGCTATTATATCATATCGTTTAAGAGGAATCAGAAGCAGCTGGCTCTTGTCTTGGTTTCCTCTGTTCAGGAGGTGGAGGACCGTCTCTTCTTCTTTCGTACCTCTTACTTTGATACTTTGAGTTATTGCGCTGCTTCGGCTGGTATGTCGGGTATGTGCACGGAATAATCTCTCCATTGATGTATTTATCACCTAAACCAAAGAAAAACCGATCCAATAATCAGATCATGGATACAGAGAGGGGGAAGAGAGAGATCTTAGACACATTATAATCAGGCTTAGATGGGTTACCTCCATAGTCCTTGTTCTTGACATCTATGTAGGAGTCAGGTAAAACCCAGAGAACTCCAGGCAAACCTGTGAAAATGAAAATAAATGAGCAGTCAGTATCTTGCAGGTTTTTGATGATGACAAGTATGAACTTTCAGTAAGGGGATTGAAGCTCTTCTTTCTCACTAACTAACCCTTGAACTTCTCAGATGTTTCTTCGTCGATGGTGCATTGGAATCCAGTATATGTGGTGGTACTGAATGCATACATGTTCTTCTTTGCTTCTTCCATGCTGGAAATAGGCACAAGTACACTCAATAAGTAGCCACAAAGAAGTGGTTATGATGGAAACTAGACACAAGTACACTAATTGGTTAGTGTAAGTAGGATTCTGATTTCTCTAAAATAGCCAGCAGCAGCAAATAGTTCTAGTTATATCGTGTGTAAGACAAACTCATGTCCCTTATCCAGGAAATTCTGGTCAGGACTCCCTATGAGTGCTCTTTACAAGTGTACACTAATCCCCTTTTCCATACATTAATTGCTTACACTATCCAGATCGTCTTTCAATATACCATGCACAGCATCGGCAATTTATACACAGCTTGAAAACATTATGCAAAATAGATGTTTCCATTTTTTCCCTATTTTCATCCATAATGACGCCAAAAGAGTGCTACTTTGGATGATCCAGGTATGCCTATTTTAATTCATATTCGATGCTCCAAGAACAGCGGGTACAAAGCTGAGTAGAGTGTTTTGGATATATGACTCGGAGAGCAATGTTCTGCTTTTAATATGCAGCAATGTTCAATATGTTTGCACATATACAGAAAGAGATTAAAAAACAAATCAGACTAAAAATAACACTAATATATCAGCGAACGGACTTCAACCCAAAGATTTGACTTAGCTAACAAAACCCTAAACCAAGTAAAACCCTTACTCTCATTGAACCTAGAAATTTCTATGCGCGACATGGGTTCGATGAAAGTTTTTATGAAAAGTCCATTAATCACACAATTATGACTACAATATCCGTCAATATTAGCTAACAACGGAGAGAATCAATGAAAAACAAAAACGAACCTTCCAAGAACGGTGGCAAGAGTGTTAAGGTAAGTATCAATCATTTGCTCTCTAGTTGGCGCTGGATCCTTGGGAAACTCCATAACGATAAGCCAGTGATTGTAATCACACCCAGGGAGCATAATAGTCTCTCTCTGCTCGCTGCTACTGCTCCGTTTTGAAGAGTAATCCGAATCCACCGTCGCAGCTTTGACAATCGCGACCCGACGCCGAGACCCGGAGGTGGTGATACTCCGATGCAGAATACTCCATGAGTCGGCAAGGTGAATACCAGAGAATATAGGGAAACGATTGAGGTGGCTTATCAGAGGTAGGGTTTTGGGGAGAAGCGAGGAAGAAGATGTTGTGAAGGAAGAAGCCATTGCAATTGTAGAGTGGTTGAGTCGACGACTCTTTCAGTGTGTAGAGACTGTAAGAGATAAGATATTTTTGTTTACCAACTGGGACGACATCGTATTATAGAATCTCTCATAGGCTGGTGTTTGGGCCGAACTGACTTATTAAGCCTAGCCCATATATTTGTAAATTTTACTACTACATCATTTTTTCTAACACATATTAAGACAAGTATATATGAAAAATCTAATTGCACCCAAAATTATTATTATATTTATCAAATTTCACCCATAATATATAAAATCTATTTTATTGTACAAATTGTTAGATAATTATAGTTTTGTTGTAAACTAATGATCTTAAACTTTTAATTAACTCACCTTGAATTCGAATTGATCTCAAATTTTTCAATCAATATAATATATTAGGATTACACTTATGCTATAATATTAGAATTCGTTGATTGTTTTTTCACTTAAATTTTTAGATTTGCGTTGATATTAAAATATTGTGAAATATTGTTTAAAATTTATTTTGAATGTTAATGGATTAATAAAAGCTAAGTACATTATCAATTTATTTTCTTAATATATATAAATTTAAATTTATTCGAATGGGTGTGTAACTAACATATTGGGTAATACATAGTGTCAGACCTAGATTTCACGAGGCTCCATTCAAAATATAGAAGAAACAATAATGTAAAAAGAATCAAAATAAATAAAATTTATGTTGGAAAAGATCAGTATCAAAAATAAACAATGTTTTTGAAAACTTATTCTTATTGCATTTTTCTCTACAAAATTATTCATTAAAATTGTATAATCAAAATTTCTAAACATGTCTATTTCTTTTGATAATATAGCCAATTCATTTAGTTTTTCTTGTAACATAGTCGATCGTAAGTAAGATTATATCAATAGAAAAACTTATTTCATTTAAAGCAATGAAGACTTGAATGATCCTATATATAACCCATGCATTAACATAAACAATTCTTGAATCTCTTCTAAAAATCAAATATTTCTACAATCTTCTTTAAATGTTTTTTTCCCCAATAATAATTTTATTCCGTTTACTATATATGTTTAATATTCACATTTAAAAATATTCAATAAATTATATTGATATTATGTAATTTATTTTTATTTTTAATCTAAGTCTTTTTTAAACATAAATATACATAAACATAGAGTATTTGGATAAAAAAAATTTGGGAGCCCTTAAAATTTTGGAAACCCTATTCAAATGTTTCATTTCCTGTGGTCAGGGCCAACACTGGTAATACATGGACTTAATTGAGCAAACTCAAATCAAACTCAAAATCAATATATATACATACGAGTCTTAAATGGGTATAATAATTGCATACCGCAAAGACCCAAACTCAAATGAAATGCACCATGAACCGATTCGAATATCCGAATAGTCAAAAGTACATAAAAGCTAAAAAAAAAATTTTGAGCATACATATCTATATCAATCTCCAATCTAAAACATAAATGTATATTTGAGTACTTTGTTTTACGATCGAAAGTTGTTAAGATTTTTAAATTCAATTATTAGGATTTAAAAAAAGATGAAAAACACAATGTTAAGATTAAAAGTGATAATTCAATTTAAATCATAGATTAATTTTATCATATAGTAGATAACACATAAACTAAAATCTAAAATGAAATTGTCTCCCGCTTCAATATATATGGAAGAAAATACGACTTGATCTCATCTAAAATATGGAAAAAATCAGTATCAAAAATTAACAATGTTTTTGAAAATAATTATTATTGCATTTTTCTCTACAAAATTATTCATTACAATTTTATAATCAAGATTTCTAAACATATTTTTTCTATTGATAACATAGCCAATTCATTTAGTTTTTCTTGTAATATAGTTGATTGTAAGTTAAATTATACCAATAGAGAAACTTATTTAATTTAAAGCAACTAAAATTTATTTCATTTAAAGCAACTAAAACTGGAATGGTCCTATATATAACTCATGCATTAACATAAACAATCTTTAAAACTCTTCTCAAAATCAAATACTTTTACAATCTTCTTTAAATGCTTTTTCCCAAAAATCAAATTTTGTTCCATTTACTAAATTTTTTTGATATTCACATTTAAAAATTTAGAACCTATTGAATAAATTATATCAATATTTATGTAATTTTATTTTGATTTTTAATCTAAATTTTTTTAAAACATAAATATACATAAACATATACTATGTATTTGGATAAAAAAATTGGGAGCCCTTAAAATTTTGGGGACCCTATTGGTCCAACACTGGTAATACATGGACTCAATTGAGCGGACCCAAACCAAATTCAAACCGCTATATATACGGATCTTAAATGGTTATAATAATTGCATACCTCAAATATCCAAACCCAAATAAAATATACCATGAACTGATTCGAATGTCCAAATAGTCAAAAGTACATGAACGCTAAAAATAGTTTTTGAGTATACATATTTTTATCAATCTCCAATCTAAAACATAAATGTATATTTGAGTATATTCTTTTTTTACAATTGAAAGTTGTTAAGATTTTTAAATTCAACTATCATGATTTAAAGGTAGATTAGAAAACACAATGTTAAAGATTAAAAATAATAATTTAATCTAAATCATAGATTAATTTTATCCTATAATAGATAACACATAAACTAAAATCCAAAATGAAAGTGTCTTCCACTTTGATATACAAGACTAAGTTTTGATCCGCGCCAGCGTGGTTTTATATAAAATGTATATGATATTCATTGCTCTCGTTCTATTGACTTTATAACCCCATGAACAATTTCTCCAGACCTAACCTTACACACCGTAACTGCTGATTCTTGTGTTTTTATTATGTCTAATGTAGCGGAAGAATATATGTTTGCTTGTTGAAGGGTTACTTTACTTTATAATTTGTTTAATCAGATACTGAATTGCTACTAATGCTCACAAACAACTTGCTGCTCTTTGCAAGTGAGAATCAGCTCGAGTTGTTTTTGTTGTTGTGTCTACAAAATAAATATTAAGCTTTCACGAGATGGAAGGAAAATGATATCCAGATGTCTTCAAGTAAGGTATAGCATAGTCTTAGAAGACGTGCACACTGATCTAAGTAAAAGGAACAAAATGTTTATATTGTTAATAGATACGTACTTGTATCGCAAGCAACACTTTTTGAATTTTGCCAAGCTCTTTGTTCGTAAAGTTAATACTCTTGTTGCCGTCCTTGGACTTAATAAACAAAACCAAGTTCTTGAAGGATACCTACAACACAAAAGAATCGTACTTAACACAAAGACAACTACATTAATAAGTAGGGGATATGAAGCAACGCTTGCGAAAACACACAATCGGGTAGTAACCTAAGAATTTGGTTTTTTTAGATATTTGGGTAAAACAAAACCTAACCTAACTTCTCTAGACGCCTAGAATGAACTCTTACAATCGTGGTGGAGCCTTTAAATCCTCTGCACATTTCTCCAATTTCTGAATCACATTTGTCCCTTCACCTTGCCTTGTTCATTTGTTAATCTTCATCAATTGCATGCCGTTTTCCAAGCCAGAAATTTGTGGCAACTAACCGAACGATGGAAGCTTTTTCCCAAACTTATGTAACTAACCAACGAAGACCACCAAACTTATAATGGAAGATTGAACAAAAATTACCTATGCGAAATAAACAAAGCTCTAGAAAATTTTATGATACAATGAATGATGGTTGGTGTTGGAGGTGGACCCGAGATGCTACTTCGGTCCATGAGAACAATCGATAACTAGAAAATCATTAAGCCATAAACTCGACTAAAGTGTCATCTTGGCTCTTGGTTGACAACTCGGAAAGGTCTCTATTCGTCTGATCATTGGACGGGAAGAGTTGTAACTCCTCGTCGAAGAAAAAATGAAGTTTTCCTAATTTGTATAAAGAAAACTTCCGAAAATCTAGCAAAAATCTTTCAATTTATCTCCAAATTTATACAAATGTAATCTTTCCTATTTTCAAAAGATCATAACCGCCTCTATGATCTATAAATATGGGTGGAAATCCATGAGAAAGGGATCCACTTTTTAGCACTTTGGAGTTTATAATATGAACTCAATCCGATCACTTCTTACTCGAACAATTTTTTTGTATCTCTCTGAACCAAGATCAAGAATCCGCATCTATCTTCCCTCTACTATAATCTGAGCTTGATTTAGAACTTTTTGTGCTAAATACTGCTCGCCAATCGGCACCGTCTGTGGGGAAGACTTTGCCGGATTCTTAACCTAAGAGAAGGAAGAGATCGACAAAAAGAAAGAATATCAAGAAATGATATTGTCATACATTCCCCGGAAAGGACAACTCCTGATCCAACTCAGGAACAAACAAATCCGACTCAGGATTCGCTTCTAAACTCTGTTCAGACCCAGGAGAACCTCTGTGAGCCAACTTGGGAGGCTATTGAGCTTCTAGGACCTCTGAAAGAGTCGCCATCACTTGAGGTGATGATACGACACCTGCTAGCAATACTGGAAGCAATGGATAAGAGAAACAACGAGCAGTTTGAGCATCTTGAAGCTAGAGATAGGCTTAGTTGTGATAACTTGCAGCCAGCACAAAACAACCGTCAAAGCGACAACGTACTCCCTAGCATGCGGAGGAATCTATTAGATCAGACTTTAAGTCCGTAGGAGTACCAAACTGCGGAACGAAGCCAGATTCCAACTTGGCTTATTCCGCCACAGCCGATTACAGATACAACGGATATTATGACCATCTTCAAGATGATAGAAGAGATGAAATCGTTATTCCACCAGACGACCAGCTCGGCACCAGAGATGGGACAGATTCTAATCCAAGCATGGAATTCACCATTCTCTCTAAGAATGAGACGGATCCTGGTAAACCAAGGGTCGAGACTGTGTTGCCCCTCGTACGATGGAACCATATACCCACTAGACTTCACGAGCGCGTTCAATGTCATCATGGGAGGTAAAAATTACCATGCGGACCAAGAAGATACGGTGTACTATCAAATCTTTGCCGAAAACTTGACTGGAGACCCACTGGTGTGGTTTACCAAGTTGCCCACAAGGTTGATTGAAAGCTTCAATTAGCTAGCCAAACTGTTTATGAAACAATACGCTATATACATCAACCAGGACACTTCTACGGCCGAGTTGTGGTCCATAAAACAAGGAGTCGACAAGACTCTGAAGTCATACCTCAAACTCTTCCGAAGAATACTGACCAAGGCTAAAGTTAGTGATGACATGGCTATCAAAGCATTAAGAACCAGAATGGTCTGTGTGATGAAGCCCTCCGACTAGACCTCTTTGTGAACCGTCCAACTACAGTATCAGATGCCTTACGTAGAGTAGCAAGGCATACCAAATACATAAAGGAAAAGTAAATCCTCGCCAAAACTCAGAAGGCTCAACGCAAATCTGGAGTGAAATAGCCAAAAGAAGAGTACCAGAAGCCAAGACAAGACAATAATCACAGAAGAGCTAACTTAACAACAATGTTCCAAGTCAGAGATACAAACAATCCGACTAGGAAGAAGCCCTGCAACAACACCTACAATCAAGGATAATAATGTGCCTTCCATGAACAGGCAAGCCATTCGACCTTAAACTATAAACACTTCCAAAAACTACTCGCTGAAAAATACAGCAAATGCGAGTTAAATCTCTCTGAGGAGGAAACTCGGCAGTTCCGGTTGCAGAAATGAAAAGAAGCTGAGTTACGAGAAGCGGCCAACAAGTCCTTAGAGCAAAGCTGCTAACAATGGAGTTAAACATGCAAAGAATGAACCCAAAACTTCCAAACAGGATGACCCGCGAGTAAAGGTATGTGTCATCATGGGAGACCTCCAATCTTGTGATGACACTATAAGGTCCATCAGAAGTGCGAACGTAAGGCTGTAGCTGCAGTCAGCCTTAAGAACTTATCCCTGTCAGAAAGGTTTACACCAGCCAACTCGAATCTATCGTTCTACCCAGATGATTTGGAGATGGACAACCTCTCTCAAACATGAGAAAGGACAATCAACTAGAGAAACGAGATACTTGCGTATATACTCGATGGCAAAACTCTAGAAGATTGATAGATAGCTCGAAGGCTCAAAGCCAAGTGTGTTTTCTATGCACAAATCAATGGTAAACTTTACCGTCAAAGTTTAAACGAAACACTGCTTACATGTATCCATAACGACAAGACGAGAAGAGTGATGCATGAAACGCGCAATGGAGCTGGAGGAAATCACACATGTTGACAATCCCTTGTGCATAAGATCCGAACTCTTGGCTACTACTGGCCGAATATGGCTAAATATTGCCAAGACTATGCGGCTAAGTGTGATAAGTGCCAGCGTCACAAACATAATACACGCTCTGACTGAAGAGCTGACCTTTTCAATTATGCCTTATCTATTCATGCGTCGGAGAATGGACATAGTAGGGCCTTTACCATCATCTTGGTAAAAGAGGTTCATGCTTGTTATGACCGACTACTTCTCTAAATGGGTCGAAGTTTAGGCATATTCTTAAATAAAGGAAAAAAACATAGTCAAGTTTATTTGGAAGAGCATCATTTGCTGACACGTTATACCATACAACTTCTCAATTCATCTCGGTGAAGTTCATCAACTTCTCTGTTAGATGAAATATTCGAGTTAGTCACTCCACGCCTAGAAATCCGCAAGGTAACATGCAAGCAAGTCGACGAATAACCACACTCTGGATGAAATTAAGAAACAACTTGAAGAGAAGAAAGGCAATAGGGCAGACGAGTTAGATGGAGTACTTTAGTCACATCGCACAACGCCGAGATGATCAACTGTCCGTACTCCCTTCTCTCTATCTCATGGAATGGAAGTGCCCGCCCCTGTAGAAGCAACCGTCCCGACTTTGCGGAAAATCCATTCTCTAAGCAATGATGAGTCAAACAACAAAACTATGGAAACTAGCATCGACGATTTGGAAGAACAAATAAATGATGCTCTGCTCGGCATGCAAAACTATAAGCAACAAGCCAAAAAGTATTACAATAAGAAAGTATGTGGGCGGCACTTCGCTGAAGGAGACCTTATTTTGAAAAAAGTGTTCAAAAATACAGCCGAGCTAAATGCTGGAAAACTTGGCAAAAAATTGGAAGGACCCTACATAGTTTGCAAAGTTGTGAAATCGGGCGTGTATGAGATCACAACAATGGAAGGAGAGATGGTTCCACGAAGCTAGAATTTCATCAACCTAAAGCGATACTACTACTGAAGCTACAACAACTCAGCGTCTATCTCTCATCGTCTGATGCCCGTCTAATCTATTAATCATGTAATGAGAACTACGTTTTGGCTTGATCTTTAGGGGTACTTAGGCAGCCCTCCGGTACATCTATAACTATATAAAAATTTTATAAGTTGCCTACTCGACAGTTAAAAAAAAAGCAATGCATATTTCCAAACATCATTCGAGCTCTTAAAAAGTCCCAAGTTAGTCAAATTGTTACTAAAAGTTCTAATTTTCACATCAAAAAGCCGAGTCTTTAAATCTTGCTGAGTAAACCTCGAAATTTTTTTCGTAAAAGCTGAGTCTTAAAATCTTGTCGAGTAAAACTCAAAAAACTTTCTACGAAACTAAGTCGAGTCTTAAAATCTCGCACATCTAAAACCGAGTCTTCAAATCTCGCACAACTAAAATCGAGTCTTAAAATCTTTCCGAGTAAAACTCTAAAAACTTTCTACAAAGCTAAGCCGACTCTTAAAATCTTGCACGTCTAAAGCTAAGTCCTAAAACCTCGCACATATTCTGACAAGATTAATTTCTCATATTTTGACAAGATTAGTTTCTCGTACTCTGACGAGATTAATTTCTCAAAATCATGCTGAGACTAAGTTCTCAATAAAACGAGAATGTAATTTTCACATATTTACCGAGATCAACCTCTCGTACTATGACGAGACTAGTTTCTCACGTTCACACCAAGATGAAGTTCTCACTAACGCAAAACTCTTGCTTTCAAGTCTTAATTGCACATCGTCGTTTTGAGAATCGACTCTCAAACATCTTTAAAAAATTCAGTCGTAAAATGTTGGTTTTACAAAAAAAAGACTTACAAGTTTGACTCTTATTGAAATCAAAAGAGCGAATCAATGCCCAGACATCTGAGATCTAACTTCTCGCTTTCATAATATTAAAATCCATGAAACTTGATTATTTTATGGCCGAGTTCAAAAATTGTGCATAAAATTTCGAGAAACAAGTTGATTCATTTTCAAATTTTTCATTTACAATGAAAGATTAATACAATCGAAATATCAAAAATGAAAATAATAGAGTCCACTTCATATCTCTTAAGCTGGAAAGAAAAATCTTTATAGAAGAGAAGCTTCAACTATTACAATCAGTTCTAATTGACAAATCAACGCTGAGGACTCGTCAGATAAAAGTCTACGTGCTTCTGTGAATCAAGTCTCACCAGCAGCACAAGAGGGTTTGCCAACTTCGAAAACCACGACGACCAGATCTTCGGGATGGAGCACCGTCAAGGTCTCACTGTTGACAATTTGCTTGAACTTGTTCAACTCGGCGTCCATGTAGTCGGTGACTTCTGAAGGGATAGTCACTCCCCAATTTGACAATGACTAAATAACATTACTCGAGCTGGTATAATGGGCATACGAAACTTAAAAGGTTTAAAACCACAATAATTCTACAATGGTGAGAAGATGATTGAATAAATTTTATTAATTATTATTAGGTCTGATTGGTGACACTGTCTCAAACGATCGTTTGGAAACAATGAGCAGCTTAAATGAAGGTTATTTGCAAACAATCGTTTGAAGATAGTGGTTGGCAAAAGTGCTTTTCAAACGAATATCGTTTGAATACTCATGTTGATTGGTAATACTGTAGCAGTTGAATAGTGTAATATATAAAAATTAATGTCTAAAATTTGATTTATATAATTATTTGAAAAAATAATGCAATAATAGTTATTTTTAAAATATTAGATTACTATGTAAATTATTTTAAAATTATTAAAATAATTTTTAATAATAGTTTAATATTTTTAATATTAAAATAAATATATATATCATTCTAAATTCAAGTCTTTTTTTTTAATAATCTCATGGTGATACAACTGATTGAAATGTTTGCGCGCCTATACATGTGTGATGCATGTAACACTAAAATCAACAAAAAAAATTGAACAATTGTGACATGAAGAAACATAAAGTAAATATTTTGTTACAAATGAAAAGTATTTTTTCATTTGTGTTAATGACTAACCGTATTTCTTAAACATAAACATAAATACAAAAACAAAAAAAAAGAAGTAAAATTTTTAAACAAAACCTAAGGTCATTTGGCAAACGACCTTAAATAGGTCCGTTTGGAAATGACTTTTCAAACGACTCCAAACGGTCATTTGAAACGGTCGGTTCAAATGACCGTTTCAAACAAAATATTGATTGATGGCAAAATAAGTAAATCGTTTTGCAAACATCTTTTTAATGCAATCAATCAAAATAAACATCTATTTTCAAACAACCCTTGTTTAAAAATCTCTTTTGCCAACCACTATTTTCAAGAAATCGTTTTCAAATGATACTTGTTATAACCATTCATTTTTTCTGAAAAGTTGTTTCAAACAGTGTGAGCAATCAGAGTCTTTTGTATACATAATTTATAAGTGAACAAATAGCTTGGGAATTGACCCTCAATAATTTGATTGTATGAATATAGCTTGAGAGTCTAAGATTAGAGGAATAGGTAATAAGTATTCGAGTAATTGTGATGTCATCTACTATTTTATCGTTTGAAGCGCCAAGAAAAATGAAACTAATTAAAGGAATAATAATGAAAATTCAATACTTTCTCTTTCTTCAGGGCGTATCGTCTTCTTCATCTCTAGGATTTTCTAGTATAGAACTGGTTTGTTTGCTTCAATTTAAGGTTTTCTAGAGAAAAAAGTAAGTATAGTGCGATAAATGAAGCAAATGCCATCCATTAGAAAAGGTTGTGAAGTAGAAGTCTACAGGAAACACGAAGAGTTTATCGGCTCATATAAGTATAGCAGAGCGATTGTGGAAGAAGAATCAATGATATCAGTACACAACAATCTCAAAGTCCCTTACTTTATGTTACTTAACAAAGACTGTTCGCCTCTAACGGAAATAGTTGATCAGAGCTTTATAAGACCTGTCCCACTGGATGATCTAAATGAAGGTGTCGTTATTATGGAAGAATAGGTGGTCAACGCTTATCTTGGAGATGGGTGGTGGACTGATGTGATGGAAGAAACAATAGAGGATGATAAATATCTTGTTACTTTGACTCTCCACCAAACATCATTAAATTCAAGAAAAATGAGTTGAAGGTTCATCTTGACTGGATCAGTTTCAACTGGGTATGACTTGATAAAATGGTACGGCATTTTGATTTTAATCGACATGATTAAAAAATGTGTTATGAACTATTTCAAGGAATTGATTAAATCTGATTTTAGTTTTGGGATACTGGTGGAGGTGAGACTGGAGTTTGCATGGTTTCCGGGAATAGTCATTGAAGAGTTAGATGATGAGAAGAAATGTATTGTCAAGTACAAACATGGGAAATCAAACATCACAATTGTTGACTGGGTAAGAGTCAGGCCTACGCAGCATTCTTTTTCCGTTGAAAAGTATTAAGTGTTGGATCTTGTAGAGGCCTTATGTGGTTTAGCATGGTATCAAGTTGTAGTGAGGAAAATGATCTATCAAGGATGATATATGGTACGTTTTGATGCAATAAACAAGGCGTCGCAATTCAATTACTCAGATCTTAGGCCTTCAATGGAGTGGGTAAATGAGGTTTGGCATGATAAAGGACCAATGATAATTACATTTCTCGTTATATTTATGCAACAACTTTGGTGTTGCATTGAAGTGTTTTTATTTTTTTGGGTTTAAGTCATCTCGTGTTATGTTTTTTCCATCTCAGCTAAATTTCATAAACAACATGCCTTCAAACAGCAAAAGAAAGAAGCAATCAAAACTAAAATAAAAGGAAAGAAGCCATTGGCTTTGATAACTAGAAATGAGCCGATGAAGAAACATTCTCATGAACAAGGAAATGAGATGATTGATGATGTTGTCAATGGTTATATTTTAGCCATAGCTCCTCAAGTGGTTTTTAATTTTCATAACCTTTGTTTATTTATGTGCCATGATATTAATCGAAAGTGATGTCTGTGTCCAGAGAAGGAATATGGTTCACCTATAACCATGGAAACCCAAGAAACTATATGCCCTGAACCAATGACTAATCATAATGACTTGGGAAATGAATCAGCTCGTGAGAAGGTATTGTTTTAGCATATTTTTATGATTGTTTTTTGACTTTGAGATGACTCACCTTTATGCAGACGCCTGAGGAGCATACTCAGAAGAGGAAAAGAGGAGAAGTAGAACACAATTCAGACACCAATCAGACTTGTATGTTAAACTCTCATTAGACATTCTAGAACGTAAGACTGAATAGCAAAGATACATTAAACAAATTTCTTTATTTTCTCATTGTGTTGGGTATGCTTTGATTTGTCCAATATTATCCTCAGATGGGATCTCCAATGTGGTAAAGAATGATGCTGTTAATGTTGAGGAAACCCAAGCTAAGGATTTAGCTCTGGTTTTGCCTTTTGCTAAGAAGTCACTATTATGGAAGACATATGAATCAATGCAGGTCTTCAAAAGAGTACCACAAAGCCCTCATTTCAATCCATTGTGTGAAACTAAAGAAGACTTCTGTGAATGGTATGCAATAGGTATGATGGTGACTTATTACAATTTATGGGAGAGTTTAACAGATCGTCAAGCCAACATACTTGTAAGCCAACTAGATAGCCTAAGAGATTTATTTGTCGAGCTGGAGAAACATTGTTTCGATGTTACATTGCCTTTATCATAGATAGAGAAGCTGTTGGCACTCAAAGATAGACAACTACATAATGTGGAAGAATTAAATGTTCTTAACAAAGAGATGGTGGATGAAACTAGCAAAAAGCGTGAGGCTGAAGAAGAGCTAGGTGAGATGGAACAAAATATTCTTGAGGTGAAAAGAAGATTCTTGAGCTGCAGAAGCAAGAAGTAGCTCTGGAAAAGCATAAGGAAGCTGCAAAAGAACAGAAAGATGCAGCCTACTAAAAAATATGTCAGATGGAATCATGTGCAAGAGATCTTGGTGTAAAGCTTGAAGATGTTGAGTTTGAATTTGGGACAATTTTGTCGGTTCCTTGTTAAATTTAGAAAAAATGAATTCATGATGGTCTATCGTCCCTTATAGATTTATGGTTGGTATCTTACTAGGCAACGTTGTTTTTTGGCTCAATTTAACATTGATAGTGATACTTTAAATATTTAATTGTCATGTAGAGTAACAAGATAAGAAATTTTACGATAGAAAATCATTTTGTAAAAGCGAAATCTGAGGATTCAGGGACAAAATTAATAGTCCAATGCTTATACATATTTTATTTTTATATGTTTTGCATAAATTTATACTGAATAGTATATACACAAATATTTTTTTATACAACTGAACAAATATTAGTTTTATACCAAATCTAGATTTGTTTGGGAATATAATTTACATTGGACTCTTCTAACCCTCGGTGCATATCCAACTAGTGGATAGTCCGTGGCTGAACATTTTTGTTGATTAAGAAAAAAGTAGTTTTATTAAAAACTTTTCCTAGGACATGGTGTTAAACAATATCTCTTAAGCTACTTTTTGAGTCTAGCCCATATTTTTTATATTTTACTATTTCAAATTTTGAAGCGCCAGAAAAATGAAAACTTATTTATTTATATTTTTTTATCACTCAATGGAAACTTATTAATTTGAGGAAATACACAGAAAAATTCTATATATATATATTTCTTTTCCATGGCATTTTGTCTTCTTCCTCTCTAGGGTTTTCTTGTTTAGAACTGGCTTATTCGCTTCAGTTTAGATTTTTTAGAGGAAAAAAGCATTTCTTTAAGTCTTTTGATTTTAGGGTTTTCGAATAAGGGCTTGTTATTCAACTATATATTTTAAAGGATTTTGATAGACTTGTTTTTGGTGGATTTTAAAGATGTTACGTGGATTTTGTAAGTGGGATTTTAGAAGTCATTAGTTATGGATTTCTTTGTATTTGAAAGTCTTCTTTCTTTTTTTACTAAAGAACAATAATCATAAACAAGAACAGTTTTATATCGAGCTTTAGTTTTTCTAAGCATTAAAATCTTCATAAACCTTGCATTGGAAGATTAGATCGAAGGCATTATCACTGAGTTTTCATAAGTTCATAACATACTCTTGATACGAAGGGATCAAATAGCTTGAAGAAAAATAAGTGGGTTGATTGTAATGTGTTTAAACTACTAGATCACAGTAGTTTGGTATATATAAATATGACAAGGAAGATCATCATCTCCATCCCTACAGAGGAGATAACTAACGGTAACTTGCTGAAGTAGGCTTGAACTTCTCCCTCATATACTGCAAAACATGTTCATGTTTCCAGTTGTCGATACTAATTGTTTCCTTCTGTTCACCATCTTCATCAAGCATGATCAACTTAGGTGGTGATTTGAAAATGTACTGAACTTTCTGTTGGTTTTTATGAGAGTAAGCTCAACGTAAACCGTGGAGACTTCACTTAGTGAAGGAAACCACTTAACCCACAAAATGGACTTGATCTCATAACTTTTTCAATCCAAGATTACTATGAGTAAATCGGTCCTAGCAAGGAGAAAACTAATCTAGGCTGGATCTTATCCAAGTAAAACATCACAACACTTGAAGTTTGTGTGCTAAAGAGATCTTGGATTCTAGAACAATTCATCTAGATTTGTATAAACATAAAGAAAGAATAAGAAAAGTTTGGTGGAGATCTAGAAGTGTTGGGTAGAGGTCTGCCATTGGGCAGCCTTTACACGAGCCAACTAACCTAGAATCTACATTGAAACTTTTTGCTTAAACATAAAGTAAAGAGAGAACTTTTGTGAAACACTTCGTTGTATTTGATGTGGATGATTTTACAAAGGGAATACAACCTCTATTTATAGAGGATTACAAGGAGAATTTTTCAGTTGAAAATAAACCCTAGCCACAAGCTTCATGACCATTGGAGAGGAGAGAGGAAGTATTGTTCCCAAGTGAAAGTGACATCTCCTTATTTTTGAACTTAGCACAAAAAAAATGATCACATGTTTTCTTAAGTTTCCAATGGTCTTATTTGACTTAGTTAGCCTCTATTTGGTTCTTAATAACCTTAGATAACATCCCATTTGATCAGAATCAACATTTGGAATGATTTAAGAATTGTTGACTTTTTCAAAATGCTTTCTTTAAGCCTTTTCTTGATCTTTTGATGATTTATTGACCCTTATGGGTCCTTGGTGACCATTTTCTCCTTCTTGGAGGTCCTTGGGGTGGTTTTCAGCCTTATTTTGATGACTTCGTCCTTGACTCACCTATTTTTCTTCTTCTTGACCTTAAAGGTCTTCGGCCACTTTGGTCTCATCCTCTTATCTCCTTCATACAGTCTAATACTTTCATGTTTGGGAACTTCTCTTTCTCTTCTTCAATAAAACCAACAATTTCATGATAGAAAACCAATTCTCATACACACCTCTAATATAGTGCCATAATAGGTAACCTTGCTCATGGGATGTTCAAAATCATCAGCGCATGAGATACAACCTCTTGGTTCTTAATGCTTTCAGAGAGTGAGTGACAATCGGAGCAGAGAGCAAGACCAGTAAACCCTAAATCCTCACATTCTTTGGAGCCTTGCTACTCTTTAGATGAGATCGTCGATGTTAACATCAAAATCATCACCCAACCATCTTCAACAAAGCTCAAGCCATCTCAATCAAGAAATACAAGTCTTCACAACCATCTTCAACGAAGCTCGAGCCATTTTCCTGGATCATCAAATCTAATAAACCATTGAGGGGCTCTGCTAAATACAACACACACCGCCTTAATTTGATTTTTAACTATCAAAGCTGCAAAACATGAAAGAAAAAATAGTGAATCGCCATTATCATACAATGAAGCTATCATCATCAGACCCAATTTCTCAAAATCCTAAATTGGAAACTTTCAAAGAAATAGTATTTGAGAAAACTAACAAAATTTAACACTTTTCTACAATACTCATCAAACTCTAATATGCTAATCCCTACAAAATTGATTCAAGAAGCCCATAACTCAACCTAATAGTGATCAAACTCTCCTAATCTCACTAAAGGTAACGGAGATTGCATTTACATATAAATTCAATCACATTTGAAAACAAATCATTCGTCGGAAACAAAGAGATTCAAGAGAATATTCATTCATTTATGGCTCTCAACAACACCATTAACAACTTCTTGTAATGTCGAATGGTTCAAAGTAGATTGATGTGCGTATAACCTCCATCACTTGTCTGTAACCACCGACCGACTTTGTCGCCTAGAATCAATGTCACTGGTTGTGCCTTTCCATCAACGGGTCTAGGCATGAAGTCAGGGATTGGGTCTGGACTTTAATAAGAGAATTGCTTTTAATTTTTACTTTGATTATGGGTCTCTCTAGAAAATAACCGAAAGAAGCAGAAACTTTATTGCAACGAAGGTGGAAGAGAAAGAGTAGGAATATCTTTTTTCTGGAAAAAAAATTATAAAATCATTTGGATTTGAGAATCCTCTTCAAAATGATAGAATTTATTTTTGTTGTGAAAGTGAACAAAAATTCTTTAAAATCTATAGTTAGTAAAATCTAGTAGATTCTAAATCTTTATTGAATAGCAAGATTTTAATAGAGATTTAAAAATACAGTGTTGAATAACACGTGATTTTAATAAACTTTCTAAAATACAGTGTTCAATAACACTTGATTTTACTAAAGATTTGAAATCCTTCGAATTCCTTTAGAATACATGATTCAATAACTCCCCCTAAGTATACTACAAAAACAAAGTAAATGCAATCCATTAGAAAAGATTGTGAAGTAGAAGTCTCACCAGAAGAAGGAAAGTTTAAAGGCTCCTATTACAGAGCAATTCTGGAAGGAACACCAAGGATCAGTAGTCGACGCTGATCTTAGAGATGGGTGGTGGACCGATGTGGTAGTAAAAAAATGGGAGGATGATAAATATTTGGTCTACATTACAGTGAACTAGACATCATTCAGTTTGAGAAAAAAAGGTTGAGGTTTATCTTGACTGGATTGACTCCAAATGAGTCCGAGTTGACAAAAAGGTACGAGACTTTGGATTTAATGGACATGATCATAAAATGGTTTTTTTTCTAAACTATTTCTTTGTTTTGTTATATGTTTGTTGTCCTTGAAGGAATTGATAAAATCTGTTTTCAGTACTGGGAAAATGGTAGAGTTGAGACTGAATTTTGCATAGCTTTCGGTAATGGTCATTAAAGAGTTAGAGGATGAGAAGAAATTTATTGTCAGTACAAAGATAAGTCCTCCGGAAAATCAAAAAACACAATTGTTGATTCAGTAAGAGTAAGGCCTATGCAATCTTATTTCTCCGTTGAAAAGTATGAATTGCTTGATCGTGTAGAGGCGTTTAGTGATTTGCATGACGTCAAGGTGTAGTGAGGGGAATTGTCCATGAGAGACGATACATGGTAAGTTTTGGGGCAACAAAGGAAACATCGCAGTTCAATCACTCAGATCTTAGGCCTCTAATGGAGTGGAGAAATGGGGTTTGACATAAAAGACCAAAGGTAATTATATCACTTTGATATTTTTGTGCAACATTTTTGGGGGTTGCATTGAAATCTTTTTGTTTTTGGGTTTTAAGTAAAATAGTGTTATGTTCTTTCCATTTTTAGCTAATTTCAGGAAAAGACACTCCTTCAAACAACAAAAGAAGCAAGCCAGTGGCTTTGAATAAGAATGAAATGATGAAAAAACCTGGTCATGAACAAGGAAATGAGAAGATTGATGATGTAGTCAATGATTATACTCTCATAGCACAAAAAACAGTTTTTTATTTTTGTATGTAACCTTTGTTTATTTATGCGCCACATGATATTCATTGAAAATGATGTATGTTTTTCAGAAAAAGAATTTGCTTCACCTATAACCTTTGGCTTGATTGCAACATAGAACAATAATACCCAAGGAAATGTATGCCCTAAGCCAATGAGGAAGTATAATGGCTTGGGAAATGAATCAACTTGTGAGAACGAGTTCTTTTAATTGAATTTTCATTATTGTTATTTGTCTTTGAGATGACTCTCCTTTTGGTACAAACGCCTGAGGAGCATACTCAAAAGAGGAAAAGAGAAGAACTAGAACACAATTTAGACATCAATGAAACTAGTATGTTAAATCATCAGACATTCAAGGATGTTGGACAATGTACTACGCTAAACAAATTTCTTTATATCCTCGTTGTGTTGGATTTGCTTTGATTTCTCCAGTTTTAACCTTGGATCAGACCCTCAATGTGGTAAAGAATACATATGCTAATGTTGAGGAAACTGAAACAAAGGATTTGGTACTGATTTTGCCTTTTGCTAAGAAGTCACTTTTTTGGAAAATATATGAATCAATGGACGTCTTCAAAATAGTACAACAAAGTCCTCATTTCAACCCATTGACTGAGACTAAAAAAGAATTCCGTGAAGAGTATGCTATAGGTATGATGGTGACTTATTCCGGTTTATGGGATAGACTAAAAGATCTTGAAACCAACGTACATGTAAGCCAACTGGATAGCCTAAAAGATTCCTTTGCCGAACTAGAGAAACGTGATTTTGATGTTACATTGCCTTTATCACGGATAGAGAAGTTGTTGGCACTCAAAGATAGACAAATAAAATTTTTGGAACAATTAAAAGTTCTTGACAAAGAGATGATAGATGAAACTAGCAAAAAGCACAAAGCCAAACAAGAGTTAGGTGAGATGGAGGAAAAGATTCTTGAGATGAAACAGCAGGTTCTCGAGCTGAATGAGCAAGTATTGTCTCTAGAAAAGTGTAAGGAAACGACAAAAGAAGAGAAGGATGCAGCCTACAAAAACAAATGTAAGATGGAGTCATGTGCAAGAGATCTTGGCGTAAAGCTGGAACATATGGAGCTTGAATTTGAGAGAACTTTGTCGGCTCCTTGGTGACTAAGAAAAACAGATCAGAGATGGTCCATTGTCCCTTTTATAGACTAATGGTTGGTTACGTTTTAAACGTGAAGCTTTTTGAATCAATTACTTGTTTATTTACATTGTCAATGATAACTTAAATGTTCGATTGACAAAAGTTTTGCATGCGTTTATACTGGATACACATTATTTTCTATATAGCCCATGAATAAGTATTCTATAGTCTTCTTTTTTTTTTTATTAAGAACACTTCTTAACGACCTTGAACGCCCGTGAGAGTAACATCATTAATAGTACTGCTTGTTTCTCCGCTGGGCCAGTTACCTGAGCTTTCGCCATGTTTGATTTTTCTCTTCCTTCCCCCAGTAAACGCCGGATGCTTTGGAGATGGAAGATCAATGACGGTATGACCTAACATGAACACAACAGAGGACATGTCTGGTCTGTCAGAAGCGTTTTCTTGCACGCAGAGCAACCCTATGTGTAAGCACTTCATCGCTTCACTCTCATCATAAGTCTCTTCACTCATTAACTCATCTATGATCTCTGTTGCTTCACTTTTTTCCCATAGATCCCAAATCTACAAGGCGAAGAAACAAACTGTTGGTTTTGTTCCTCTGTTTTTCTCTCATCCAAAGTTATGTTTAAGATAATAACTTACGTATCTAACTAGATTCGATGATTCCTCATAGAAAGCACTATTTTTCATTCCAGCTATAATCTCTAAGGTTAATACTCCAAAGCTGTAGACGTCAGATTTAATAGAGAACTGGCCGTCCATTGCATACTCCGGTGACATGTATCCGCTGTGACAATGAGATTGAAACGAACTTAAAGATTGAATAAACTCGAGAGTTTTGTGGAGATTGATAAAAACCAACTCACTATGTTCCAACGACCCGATTTGTGCTTCCTTCGATTTGGTTGCCGCCAAAGATTCTAGCAAGGCCAAAATCCGCAATTTTTGGTGTCATTTCATTGTCGAGAAGTACATTGCTGGCCTTGAGGTCTCTGTGGATTATCCTCAGTCTTGAATCTTGATGTAGATACAACATTCCACGAGCAACCCCTCGGATTATCCCCATTCGTTTTGCCCAATCCAACTTACCTCTATGCTCCTCCTCTGAGAAGACGATAAGAAAACAAAATAAGAAAGAATAAGGAATCAAATTCAAAGTCATTGATCCTTCCAAAAGAAAGAATTGTATCTGTAGAGGAATTGTTGAACGTACTAAATATGAAATAATCTAGGCTCTTGTTTGGTAAATACTCGTATACCAACATTTTCTCTTCCAATTCAACACAACATCCTAAGATCCTCACGAGGTTTCGATGCTGCAGCTTTGATATCAACTTGACCTCATTTTTGAACTCTTCCATTCCTTGGCCTGAGGTTCTTGACAACCTCTTCACTGCTATCTCCATACCGTTTTGTAACACACCCTAAATAGTAGCAAAGGAAACATTTTCTTACTACTCATTGAACCTAAAGATTGCTCCTTTGGAAAAGCATTGATAATGATTTCTCATATATGGCAGGCATATGTGGGTTTTCGTTCTTTCGTACCTTATAAACTGGTCCAAAACCACCTGATCCAAGCTTGTTTTGAAAAGCGAAGTTATTCGTCGCTATAGCAATCGTGCTAATGTCAAAGAGAGGCAACTCCCGGGCTCTAGATTTGTCTTCAAGATCTTCAAGTATGAATGAATCTTCAAGATCAAAAGAGCTCGGGGCGAAGGCTGATGAAGCTCGTCTATGCTTATTAGCCTCTGCGTTTGTGCATGTTTTCAATTTTTTAGTTGGGAGCTAAGAAAATAAAGACAGAATCTTAAAACATCATCATTAGGAAGTCTCTTACGTCGTCGTTTCCTTATGAAACAGAACAAAGTGAGCATTATTAACATCACGACTACAATCAGACTGAGGAGAATGAAAATAAGTTGCCTCTTCCCTGATGATCTAGATCCATTCCACCGCACTGAAACAAGAAAACAAATTAATTGCTTGGAATACCTCTACATAGATGCATCTCTTCTATCTCCCTTGTTGCAATGAAACAGAACAAGTAGTAGAGTATATATGTACCTAACTCTGCCTTATCAACTCGTAGGTAAAAATCTTGTCCTGAGTTCAAGTATGTCCTTGTATCCAACATATTTCCGTGCCATGTCAAGCACCCTATAGCTCCGCCTTCGCTCTCGTGGTAAGCGCTTGCATAAGCGACACAAGAGCAGTTCTTGACACACCTCTCTTGGCATTCCTTTAATGTTATGTTCATATCCACACTTACAGCTGCTGTATTGGGAACCTTTACGCGCTTCAACTTTGCAAACCCTTCTTTCCCATTACATATCAAAGCTTCTTTTGTCCTTGTGCACCCATCTGTAGCATCCCTCAAGAACCAATCTCGGGGTGTCTTAGGCTCGTACCCCGGTAAGCAAGAGCACTCAAACTTATCTGTAGTCGTGGGATCACAGTAAGCATTAAGGCCACAGTGGTTGTAGTTGTCACATTTCTCTTCTGGAGCTGACCAGAACCCAATCCATTTCTTATCTCTCCCGTTCCAGCTGAATCGTTGCAGAGTTCCCGTCTCATTTAGCACCATTCGTGTTATAACTGTAGGATCCAACACCCCATAAGTGATTGATACTTCATTTGGAGTATTTACAAAGGAGACATTGAAGATAAACTTGTTTGTCATTTCAGGCACACCGGTCCATCTCTGACCTGTCCATGAGCCCGTACGCCACCAGAGAGTCAGACCCTTGTACATCATAATTTGAGGAAACCCTTGACGTTCAACCCGATATGTAATGTTTCCAAAATCTGGGTCACCCGGAGATTTCCACGACCTCATAATGCGATCCATGCTGTCTTGACGAGTGAATCCAAACTTCATAAAGGGAAGCAAAGTGTTTGTAGGATGATTAAAGCTTTCCCAAAATGTTTTCCCCGTGCCAGGATCAAGTAAAACAAGGTTTCCTAAATCAGTTAGTTTCGCGACTAAAGCCGGTTCTAAGATCATATCAATAACATCAGTAGACCAGACGGGTTCTGTTTTATTGCCAGATGCATACACGCAGAGATTCCCGCTGCTGCTAAACTTTATCAGACCAGATGTGTCATTGATAGGATGGTTTCTGTTTGCAACCCATACGACAGTATGCTCAGACACTTGAGCATACCAAATCCCAACATAACGGACCTTAGAATTTCCAAGGCTGAAGAATCCAAAAGCAAATCTCCTTTCTTCAGAGAATATAAGATCACCATCTTTCAAAGATTGTCTTCTCGTGATTATGTTGTCAGAGAAACAAGATTTGATGAAGAGGGAGAATGAAAAAATGAAAAAGATGGAGAAGATCTTCATTCTTTGTTTGTTTCTGATCAGAAATGGAGGAAACGTATAAATTATGTGTCTTATTAAAAGCTAAGTGGGCCTCTCATCTCAACTAACAACATTAACTACAGACATCTAATCACTCACACCCTGTTCCACATTTTTCTCAAAGGTTGAACTTTCANAAAAAAAAAAAAAAAAAAAAAAAACAGATACATGTGACTTAAAGCATGACACGAACTGAAAAGGTTACAAACAACGTGAAACCTTTCTTCCTTCTTCCTTCTTCCTTGTCCACTTACTAATCATTGCCTCTTTCACTGTGCAGGAAATCAGTCCACGGCACCACAATTTGCCTACAAATAATAAATTATGTGCTTATGTATAAATGACAAACATTTATGATATATAAAGACCTAGTCTTACTCTTAGCAGTGTTAACACATAACCTCATTACTGAAACTTAGAAAACAAATGACACTTTAAGAATCATTTCTCCTTTTGTGTTTAATGTTATTGAGTTAAGCTCAAGAAAAAAGTTATATTTGTACCGATTCACTTGTCACTAAGCACTAATATATAATGACTGCGAATTAAATTTAAAAAACTAAAATAACAAAGCAATCTCCAATCAGCATAGTAAAAAATAAACTCTGTTCAATCACTTACCATCTCATTGCAGGTGAAAGATAATGTTGATAATGATTGTAATAAACGTCAGCAAATGCAACATCATGCACAAAATGTATTCATAATGCATAAGTTACGTACAGAATACAAAACTTCAGATAACTTGCATTGATTGTACTTAACTACTTATGCCAAGATAAAAAAATTATATAAAGCAAGATACCAACTCAACTACTGCAATGGACTAAGACCTACATTTTCTATGTCTAGAAGAAACATTCGAAGACAATGATCTTAGTTGAATTAAACAACATAGTTTCCAAAGAGAGCTAACTATTTTGAACTTCTCATTGCTACTTGTCATTTTTATATAGTTACAACTTCGACTACATATGAGAACATCTGAAATATCTTCATTCATAAAAAATGATAGAAAGAGGAAAAATGACAAAAATATACCAAAATCTCATTTTTAAGGTAAAAATTACCCCATTTGATTTTTTTCTCCAAAAGTAACTTATAAAGGTAGTGAATTTATAATTATACCCTTAATGACCAAACAAAAAACTATGAACTGCAATTACCTTTATACTCCATACAGAAAATGAACACTACAACAAAACATTACATTAGCAGCGCAATTTTACAATGTTTTAGGGAGGAAAGAGTTTAGGGATCGGTTGCCAACGCTATTACGACGAAAAATGGTTTCGTTGTAATAACGTTGTAACTTTACAATGCAAATTTTCGTTGTAAAAATGTTGGCAATTTACGACGAAAGTACAATGTATTAACATGTTTGATAAATTTTATTGTAAAATAGTCCCTAAGTTGCAACGAATTTACAGCGACTTTTATTTACGACAAATGCACAACATTTTAACATGTGTGATATAATTTGTTGTAAAAACATCCCTAATATGCAATGAATTTACAACGAATATTGTTTACAACGATTTAAAGACGAGTTTAAAAAATTTGTAAACACATTTTCCACATACAAATGGTTGGTTGTTACAAATTTAATATTCATTATAAATATGTCTCCAAATAAAGGTTTCCTTGTAAAGTCATTCCTAAATTGCAACATGATTACAATGAAATATATTTACAATGATTTAAAGACGAAATTTGAAATTAGATATTTGTAATTAGGTACAAACGTTGTAAATTACTCGTATCTGTTTTGGTGTTGTAAAATTATTGGTAAATTTTTCCTATATAAGGTGGATATCTCTTCTCATAAGTCACAACCCAAAACAACACAAAAATAAGAGAAAAAAATTTCAAAAAAAAAAAATGTCTTCTGGTGTTGATATATTCGAGCTACGGAAGTGGATATATATGCATAAAGATGCTACCGGAATGGTGACAAACGAGTATATGAACGGGCTAGAAATATTCATGCACCAAGCCAGTCAACCAAACTTACTCTTGAATCGAGTAAGATGTTCTGTCCTTGTCGAAAGTGCAAGAATATAAAATTAGCCCGAACTGAAAATGTATGGAACATTTATTAAATAGAGGGTTTACACCGCATTATTACATTTGGTTTCACCATGGGGNCATGGGGAAGGTTATAGTGGTGGTGAGAATGATGAAGCTAGTAGTAGTAATTATAATAATGTTGGAGGTAATCTAGCTGAATCGAGCAATTTGCATGATATTGGAAATCAGAATGAGGTTCATGGGGTTGTAGAGCATGATAGGATGTATGAGATGGTC
>OVBA01003391.1:12960-28213 GCA_900406435.1 Lepidium aucheri | reverse complement strand
AACTTACCTTTTCTCTAAGATCCCCTAAATAAGAGACCATCAATAATGATGCTCTAAGTCTTTGTATACAAGGCTTTCGGCCAAAAAATTAAAAATATGTATAAATTCTTAAAATAAATTTAAAATAATGTGAAAACTTATTTTAGAGGTTATAACCCAAAATTTACAAATAAAAAAGGTGAAAGTTTTCAAAATATTTTCAAAATATCTATATTTTTTACATGTGATATTTCCAAATTTTACTGTTATATAATTGTTGTAAATATTAGATACAGAAATGGTATTCGTTGAAAATTGAAAAAAAAATTATAGTTATATTAATATATTTTTAAATAAATATTTATTAATATAGAAGAAATATTCACACAAAAATTTTAAAATATTATATTGAATCCATAACTTGTTAAAAGATCTAAGACTTTAAAATTATATTCCTTTTAGAGTTCAAAATTTACTTTGAATAATATCTTCCACATATATTATAAGTAAATTTTTGATATTTCTGTATGATTTTATATTTGGAATACACAAAATTCATAAATTTGTAGACAAAATTTATTTTGAATAAATGAAAAAACGTAATTGTTTGCCATAATAATTGAATTGCAGAGAAATAATGTCTGGGTTTTTGAAAAAAAACTGAACTCTAGGGAATAATAATAATAATAATAATAATAATAATAATAATATAATAATAATAATAATAATAATATAAATCGTTGGATAACTCAATGGATGCGTAAATTCTAGGGAATGCTCATAAGAAGTCTTGAATGAAAAAATAATAATATGTAGGATGACTCAATGGATGCATAAACCCAGATGAATGATAAAAATAGTAAATTAAGCTAAATAGATGTACAAATCCAGAAGAATAATCAAAAATAATAAATTAAGGTAAATATCTAACCTATGATGATTTAATAGATGCTTAAAAAAATAATTATAACAACTCTTCAAAATTAAACCATAGTGTTAGAGATGGGTTTACCCCGTCCGAAATAAATCCAACTCGGCAGGTCCAAAGACTCGATCAACAATAAAACTCTTCAACATGCCTTGATGCTTTCAATGAGTACTCAAGAAGACTAGCATATGAACGTGCAGTCTAATTGCACTCTTTTTCCCTTAGGGGTTTTGTCTCAAATGGGTTTTCTCACTAAGGTTTTTAATGAGACATTTGAATTGCATCAACAAAAGGTTTATTTGTTAGAATCTATTTTTTCAGCCCAAAGCTCATCTCGGACCTTCAACCCAAAATCTATTTGTCAAGGCAAATCAAGAAAATAAGAAATATTTCATATCTCAAATATAGAATATTTCCAAGAATTTAGGAATATCTTTTAGAGATAATGTTAACCTTCCTATTAGAAAAAGAAAATATTATATTGTAATATAGGTTGAAACCTCCTCTATTCATCTATAAATAGAGAAGACTACCTCTAAGACATTCAGAATTCAATATACACGATTACAAACCTCCTTACTCTCTTCTTTTTGTCTCCTTAATATTTAGAATTATTACTTCTTATTTTATTTAAATAATTAGAATTAGATTTAGTATTTTGTGCTAAATTTGATTCGAAGAGTTGACACTCAAGAGAGGGTCAATGAAAAGAATTCCTTAAGCAAGGATGACAAAAGGAATTCTTCTCGGACAAGGAGTCGGTCATAATTTATTGCTTAAACATATTCATATTTGTTCGATACGGTAGGATTTATTTATGGTAGTTCATATCGTTGTCTCTTGGTATCAATCAAGACTGCATAATTTGTTTTTATTTACAATTGTCATATATCAATAGCAAATTATATGATTGCTTAGACTTCTTTAATCGGTTCACATCTTCACTAGTCTTGATTAATATTTGTTGTTTATTTTACAAAAAGACCCACTCAATTGTCAATATAAGTTATATGTTAGAGCATCTTTTAAATCATTATTGCATGTTTGGATTAATACGTTGCCATCGATTCATGTTTATTATATACTTTATTGCTCTATACGTCTAAAATGGAGATGTTTTTTATAAAAAAGAAAAGGCAAAGCACCGCTTTGTATAGATCTTTACAAAAACAGAGTGAAACCTCTGTATAGACTGAACCACGAATTTAATTCTTATAAAAGACAAAACATAGCTTTGTATAGATTTACCGAGATTAAACTGTCATAAATGACAAAACATAGTTTTGTACAGAAAAACGAGATCAATTCTCGTCAAGAGACAAAGCATAGCTTTTTACAGATTCACTGAGATAAAAAAATCTCAAAATAAAGTAGAGAAGGGCTGAGACCCCTACTCTCAAAAAACCAAGTCTTAAAATCTCGTCGAGTTTGAAACCTCGCAAAACTTCCATCAAATCCTAAAAAAGGCCGAGACCCTATTCTTAAAAAAGTCGAGTCTAAAAATCTCACAAAAATCTTTTTCCGAGTCTTCAAATCTCAACAATGGCCAAGACCCTACTCTCTAAGCCGAGTCTTAAAATCTCGCCGAGTCTTTAAATCCAGCTCATAGTAGCCGAGTCTAAATCTCACCAAGTCAAGTCAAATTCTCACACGATTCAAAGTCGAGTCTTAAATTTTTGCCGAGTATAACCCTGAAAAACTTTGACGAGAATCTAATTTTTACTCCTAGGTCAGTTTTAAAAGATAGTTTTCACAACTATACCATGATCTTTGGCTAAGACAAATACATTCTCATTTAAGCCGAGTCTTAATCTCACCGAGTCTCTAAAGTCTTGCTCTTATTTAAAGCCGAGTCAAATCTCGCCGAGTCCCTAAAGTCTCGCTCTTATTTAAGCCGAGTCATAAATCTCGCCGAGTCTAAAGTCTTGCTCTTATCTAAGTCGAGTCCAAATCTTGCCGAGTTCCTAAAGTCCCTAAAGTCTCGCACTAAGTTAAGTCAGGTCTAAATCCGGCCGAGTCTTTAAATCTCGGACGGAACCTTAAACCTCGCATCACTATAAGTCGAGTCAATTAAGATCTGTCAAAGCCAAAGATCCCAAGTCATAATTAATCGAGTCTTAAAATCTCGCCGGGTCTTAAAATCCTACTCGTAGTAGCCGAGTTTTAAAAATCTCACACATATTAAACCGAGTCTTAAAACCTCGCACATATTAAGATGAATCTTAAAACATCACACATATTAAGCCGAGTCTTAAAATCTCGCACATATTAAGCCGAGTTTTAAAACTCTTGCACATATTAAGCTGAGTCTTAAATCTTTGCACATATTAAGCCAATCTTAAAACCTCGCACATATTAAGCCAAGTCTTGAAAAATGGTATAAAATATGTAGATTTTTTAAATTTTTTTGAAAAATAAATGGTAACACCTGTTAATCAAGTGTGAGAGACAATAAACTTTACTAAATTAAGAAAAACTAAAAATAATCAATTTCTGGATATAGGTTAAAAATTTAAAAATATTAAATAATATTATTAATAAATAGATAAAATACACCGAACCAAACCAAACCATTCAGATTGAAAAGAATCCTAACCAAATGGTTAGTGTATATATTTTGGTTTAGCTCGAATTGGTTTAAATTTGATTGGTTTAGTTCGGTTTGGTCTGGTTCGGTTAAAATGCTCACCCTACTCTCTTGTTAGTTATCGTTGTTTACAGAGCTCTTGTTCTGATGGAGAAAACGATGGGCCTGACACAGTTACACAGTTGAAACATAACAGGCCACGAAGGCGCATGATCTACTAACAGACATAACGAGAGCAAAAGTTCATCTAACAAATAGTTGATCGACTCTCATAACCAACAAACATCAATATATAAACAATATGTTTTGTTTGCATTAAAACCATATATTGGCTTTATAAAGAATTAAAAGATGCCTCATACTATGTATGGAATATGTTTTTGTGAAAATTCAAAATACATTTGTAGTTATTATTATTTATTTGTAATATTTATATGAAATATTTGTTTTTTTATAGTTTGATTTGTATATGTAAATTTATTGATAATATATATATATATATAATATACTAAAAATTAATTTATAAAGATAACTCATTTTGTAGACAAAATTTTTTTTTAATATCTGCTTATTTAGGTTTTGATGCATTACACTTTTTGAATATAATTTTTTTTTATTCGTGTCATTTAGATTGTTAAATCCAATATTCATTTAAGTTTTCACACTCTTATTCATTTTAGTTTTTATACATGCGTTCATTTAAGGTTTTAAACTCATATTTGTTTAGAGTTTTAAATCTATGTTCATTTAGAACTCTAGACATGTGATCATTTAGGTAAGTTAATTTAGGTATTTAAATTTTTTTTTAATTTTTTTTTAATTTTTTTAATCTTAAAAGTCTGGTGGTTAGGAATAGGATATCCAGCTAATGACTTAGCATAAATAGTTCGATTTCTCTCGACTACATTATAATAGATTAAAAAGAAAGTTTAGATATGAACTGGTTATGGATCGGATCTTGGCGATATAATTGTTGACAAAAAATAAAAAACATATATACATTTAAGATTTAGTTTCATCTAATTAACAATTTTCTATACATTAATTTTGAAATTACATACTTTTTATCCCTATTATGTAGTATCATTTACGTTTCTTATATGATATATCCATTTGTATTAGCATTAAATTTATATATATATATATATATCTTATATATTAAAGCCGGAGACAGTTTCTTTTAATCGTATTATAAACTTTAGAATAAAGATAACCTATAGTTCATAATTACCCTTTAAAATAGACCTAAAATGAGTTTAGTTTAAACTATTATATAAAAAATTTAAATTAATAAAAAATTAATTAGAAAAAAACTCAAAAAGATTAAAATTAAATTAAAATATATCGGGTACAAATTCAATTTTTGATCCAGTTCATGTTTGAAATTCAGTTTTCAAAATACATAGATAGCACTACTATAGTAATTTGTCAGGATTAGTTTTTCTAATTCGGTTTTTGACTTTTTTGATATAACACTTATTAGATTATTTTTATTTTTTAGATCGGATTTGGTGTGGTAAAGATATGAGTTTTGGTTAGAATTTTTTTATATGAAAATCCAAAATAAATATAGATTTAATTAAAACATCTCTAGAATTTGATCTTGATTTGATTCCGATATGTTTTCCTAAATATATAGGTTTAGGATCCATTATAATATGTTGTCGAGTTTAGTTCGGATTCTATTATTCTAATGCAGGTTGATTCTGGTTTGGGAATGAACATAAGCTGAGAAAAACGTTAAATCCCACGCTATAGTGTAGGTATAATCCTAGTTATATTATCATGATATAAAAATAAAAAATTCGTATATAAATTATTGTTCAATATTTTATGTATATAATAAATGCTTTCTTATTAAATTAAATACAAAATAATAGTTTTAGAATTTAAAAAATTCAGTGATTATTCCTTAATATAATTTTATTTTAGTGGTTGTTGGTTACAATATAATATCTCAAATAAATATATCAAAATTTAAGGAAAATTATTTAAATTTAGAGTACACGTTATATAAATAACAAATTCTTATATTTCATAAATTTGATATATTACTATAAATAATTAATATACTCATTATAGTTATTATATAACCTTATATTATTTTCCGTCATGAACATATATAAATTTTTAAATTTACTTATAACGTTTATATATATATATATATATATATATATATTTTGTCAACAATTGGATTGACAAGACCCGATCCTTAGTTTAACCCACACCCTAAAATCCCTTTTAATCCTACTAGTGTAGTGGAGAAGAATCGAACCTCGGTGCCCTGAATCATTAGCTGGATCATCCTAACCACCAAACTGAGAGTAACTCGGCGTTTATACATATATTTTTCGAATATATTATTTTTCAAAGGCTATTTAAGTAGATAATATAGCTCGACCAAAAAAATATAATTAGATAATATTGAGAATTAAATTTCACCTATGTCAATGTATACAATGTCATGCTTCCTTTTACCAAAGTCATTAACAAAAAGGATATAATCTGCACTTACCCGATTCTGGTAAGATAGCTTATTGGATAAAAGAAAGATCTGCTGGGTCGCATGGAATAAACTAACTGCACCAAAAAGCCATGGAGGTTTGAGTTTTAGAGACATAGAAACTTTTAATACGAGCCTGCTAGGAAATATCAGTTGGAAGATATTAACATGGCTAAACTCGCTCCTAGCAAAGGTTCTTCTGTCAAAGTATTGCTCCCAAGACTCTTTCCTAAACGTGGCCTACTCTTCTACAACCTCTCATGCCTTGAGGGGAACTTTGAAGGGTCGCGATCTTATAAAGGGAATACAACTTGGTCAGTGGGAAATGGTGCCTCCATCAATGTGTGGACTGAATCATGGTTGTCCCTTACAATGGCCTCCCAACCAATAGGCCTTTCACCTCTATCAGAACTTACATTTAAGGTCCAAGACCTTATAGATGCTGTGACAAAAACATTAATTGTGGAGAGGGTTAACAAACATTTCCCAGCTAACTCCAAGGAACTTTTGAAAATCTTCCTTAGCACAACGGGACAACAAGACCGAATCTCATGGATCCATAACATCTCAGGGGAATATACATCAAAATCGGTCTACCATCTGACTTTCCAAAACCCCACAGAACCTATTAGCTCACAACCTCAAATATAGTAGAATGAATGGGTTTGGAAACTAAAGACAACACCAAAATTTAAGAGTCTCCTATGGAGAATCATGCGCAATGCACTTCCATCTAATGAGCAACTCTACAAAAGGAATATCACCTCAGATAACAAATGTACCAGATGTGGGGAGGAAGAGACATGCCTTCATATCTTCTTCACGTGCCCCTTTGCGGCTAAGGTATGGAAATTAACTCCTCTGAATAAGGATTTTAACTCTATGACTCTTAACTCCATGGCAGAGGGAATTCTGAAACTCCAACAGCTTGTCTACTTACCCCCAATCGGTCTAGAAGAAGCCCCCTATTTCCCTGGATATTGCAATTACTCTGGTCAAGCCGAAACCAAAAGATCTTCCGAAATCGAACCTTCACAGAAGAAGAAACTTCCTTAAAGAGCTGCCAGTTAGCTAGAATATGGTACAACGCCCAATCAACTCCAAGAGTTACTGCTACCATACTTTATGAAATCACCATTGACAACTTTGAAAACATACCTGAACAATCATGGACTAGGTGCCGAACCGATGCTACATGGAGGAGCTTTGATCAAAAAGCTGGGCTGGGCTGGATCTTTTTTAATTGGACCTCGTAATCTCACCACTGCTTCGCTTTGAGTATCTCTAATGTAACATCAGTGTTGATAACTGAAACACTAGCCGTTCGCTCTGCAATCGAAGAAGCTAGGATTAAGAACATCACCACCCAATGGTTGGAATCAGATAACAAAATCCTTGTTGAAGCCATCAAAAAGGACACCTGGATCCCAGAAATTCATGATCTCTTGACGGATATCCGTTTCTACATCAATAAATTTAAAAAATTTAGTTGTAAGTTTATTCCCAGATCAGCAGATCTGGGGCAGATGATCCAAATCCCCCCAAATGTTTAGAAAATATCCAAATGTACCCAAAACTATGTCTCAATATACGTTTCATTTCCATCTCCAATCTGCCTAAGAAGCCCTTTCACCAAAAGTTCCTTTCCAAAGCAAATACTATTCCAAGCATAGGAAGGTTTGGCGTGATATATGTTGGAAAGGATTTCCTGATCTTGGTAGTATTTGGATTTATAAGTTCTTGCGATGAGGGAGTTTGGTCTGCTGATTAATATCCATGTCTGTTTTGCAAGCAAGGCCTAATTGAAGTCTTTTATTGCTTTGAAACCAAGTCCCCCACTTTTTTTGGTTTTACACATCGAAGACCATGAGACCCACGGTATTTTCTTCTTGTCGTTAGCTGTACTCCACCAAAATTGTGTCATTGCACTGGTGATCTTCTGGCATTGGTTTTTTGATAATCTAAAGCACGACATGGCGTATATTGGAAAAACCATAACCACAAATTTTATCATTATCTCATTACCTCCCAGAGAGAGGTTCTTCGAGAACCAATTGTTAGTTTTCGACTTCAGCTTTTCTGAGATATAGTCAAAAATCTTCTTTTTGATACCTTGAAGCATTCTGACAGGCCTAAATATTTACCAATCCCATGATCTGTTTGTATTTGTAGAAGGTCTTTAATCTGCTTTTTTGTTTCCAGTTTAACCTTTTTTCAAATGCAATTGCTGACTTGTCAAAATTAATGAGTTGACCGGATATGGATTCATATATGTCGAAGCACTTTTTGAGAGCATTTTCTTCTTGAATGTTTGCTCTGCAGATATAGAGGCTATCATCTGCGTAAAGTAGGTGTTGAATCATGGGCCCATCATTATTGAATCTAATTCCTATAATCTCCTCCGTGGTTAGAGCTTTGTTCATCAAGTGTGTTAAATCTTCAGTTCCTAGCACAAAGAGAAAATGTGATAATGGGGCTCCTTGGCGTAATCTCCTCTCAGGTGAGATGAAACCATAAGGGGAGCCATTAATTAACACTGAGTATTTCAATGTTGAGACGCAGAACATTACTAGTTTGACCCAGTCTTTGCAAAAACCCAATTTGTTGAGTATAGCCTCTAGAAAATTCCATTCTAGTCTATCATAGGCTTTGGACATGTTAGTCTTGACTACAATGTAATTGGTTTGACCATCCGGATTGAAGTTTATATGCTGCATTATCTCATGAGTAAGCAGAACATTATCAGATATCGGTCTACCAGCATTAAAGGCTCCTTGGGTTTCAGAGATGATCATTGGTAAGAAAGGTTGTAATCTTTTAACCATGATCTTTGAGAGGATTTTATACACAACTGAGCACAAGCTAATTAGTATGTAGCTTTTCATATCTCTGGGGTTTTGGCATTTTGGGATCAAAGCGATGTGCGTGTAATTCCACTCTATTCGAAAGGATCCTTTATCAAAAGCCTCCTTAACTTCCAATGTTATTTTGTCTCTTACAATATCCCAGAAGATATGTAAGAAAGCGGTTGGCATTCCATCCGGCATGGGGCACTATCTCCTTTAATGCTAAATGCGACTTATTGAACTTCCAAATCTGTTACTGGGGCCATGAGTTGATTGTTCATGTTAGCTGTTACTTTAGGTTCCAGACCTGTAAGTGCTTCATTGAAGCGAGACGGGATTGAGGTTTTGAACAAGTCTCTAAAATAGTCTGCTGCAATGGATCCTTTAGATCCTTCTTCAAATTGTGTAACTCCATTCTGATCCATCAGGGTTATCATTTTATTTTTTGCTCTCTTGTAATTAACAAAGTTGTGGAAGAATTTAGAATTCTGGTCTCCCTTTTGTAGCTAGTTTTCTTTGCTCTTATGTCTCCAGAATTGTTCCACTTCCAAGTAGTATAAACTTCGTTAATTTTTAAGTTCTAAAATCAGTTGGAGGTTAAGATGAGAGTTAGCCATTTCTCTATCCAGATTTACTCGAAGGGATTCAATTTTGGAGAGTGAGTTTGTTTTGACTTGTTTTTTCCACAGAGAGATTCTTTTTCTACATTCTGCAAGACCCTCCATAGTGGAGGTTCTTTCATTCTCCTTTTTTTGTGTTCCATGCAATTTGAATCATCTCCTTAAATCCCCTCTTGGTTGCCCATCTTTTGTCAAAACAGAATCGTGGCATGTAGTTGGAGTTATCTGTCATGATGGTTGTGTAAAGTGGCTTATGGTCCAAGCCCAAAATATGCATGTATTCTGTTTTGGTTTTGGTGAATTTTTGAATCCAATCTGCATTTCCACAGCTTTTTTTTAGTCTTCATTGGATCCACATATTTCCCTTCATCCCCATCTATGAGAAATGTGGTCCTGAGCTGTTTAGTTCTCCGAGTCTGCACCTTCTAAAAAAGGACCTAAATGTTGAAAATGATCTTTCTGGTCTAGCAGGGCCTCCTAATTTATCTTTATTGGAGTAGATTTTGTTAAAATCTCCAATCAATAACCATGGCCTAGTTCTGTTTTCACCGAATGATTGTATCTTGTTCCAAATTTCTGGTCTACATTGAACAGGTGGATGCCCGTATATAAAAGTGGCTGCTATAATGCAATCTCCTACCAAGAATTCACTGTCTATAAAATTATCACAGCTACTTCTTACTCAGATTTGATGTGGTTCTTCCATAGAATTGCAAGTCCTCCACTTAATCGATATGGTTCCACCGTGAATAAGTGATCGTAACCAGTCCATCTTTGAATTGACTGTAAATGCTGCAGGGTGTTTTTGATCTCCATGAGGAACATGACGTCCGAAAATAACTTTTTCCTTATTTCCTTAAGGCATCGAACTGTCAAGGTGTTCCCTAGTTCTTGATAGTTCCAACTGAGAATGCTCATTTAGTATTGGGTGGCTTCAGGGGAGCCACCAGACCTTTTTGTTTGTAATCACAATCCATTGATTGTTTAGGAGCCACTTCCTTGTCAAGTTTCTGTTTCTTTTTAGATCTGTACCTTCTGATCTGTTTTCCTTGTGCATTTTCTTGTGTGAGTCTATCCATCAGTGCGTTGTTTTTTGAGTTCTGAGTGGTTTTAGGAAGTTCAAAACCACTTTGCCCCTCCTCGTCAATGTTGTTGATTGAGTCATAGGTTTCTGATTCTGTAGAGCTAGCTCTTTTGTGGCTTAACCTACTCTTTGTGTGATGTTTCCCCTATTCTCCGCTGGATTGGTCTCTTACGTAGTGTTAACCAGAGTTTAATTTGAGTTGAGGTTTCCTTCCTTGGAGTTATTGTCTTCATTGGGGGTTTCAGGTGCCTGAGGTTAAATATTGGCAGGTTTCTGATTATGATGAATGTTATCATCTTCATTTCCAGGATGTTGCGATGTTTCCTTATTTCTTCCTTGTTGTCGCGTCGTTTTATAAGGACATTTTCTTTCGTTGTGGGTGAGTCTTTTGCATGATTTTCAAACATTTTTGACTCTTTCAAAGTCAACCTTCCCTGTGATAGTCTGCCTTTATAGAAGTCTGAAGGTTTTGGATTCTCTTATAGGGTTTGAGATGTTGAAGAGTATCTTAACTCTTATAAAAGGATGTAAGTGGGTTTTATTGGGGTCAAAATCAACCTCCAACACATCATCTATAAAGTTAGCTATAGCTTGGAAGAGATCCCTAGTAAATTGTTTTACCAGAATCACTGAGAGGCGGATCCACATCGGGATGTTTGTTAGTTTTTCATCAGAGTAGTTATGATCTAGTCTAGCAATTGTGAATCCCCAATTCTCAAAATTCCAGAAATTAAATTGAAGTACTTCATCTATATTATTTTCTGATTGGAATCGGAATTGAAGGATATCTTTTCTTAAGACCGTACCCTTGATTTTGATACCTAACCTCCAGATTCTAGGCATTCCCAGAATCAATCTAGCAATATTCTGAACATTTGGATTTACTAGTTTACCTACTATGGTGAGGTTGTCTTGCATCGGGTTGACGTATCTTCCTGTCGAGGGGAGATCAATCTTCTGCTCCTCTTCGATGCTCATCAACCTTAGCTTATTGAGTAATTGTTGATCCATTACCTCCAGTGAGCTAGATCTTGCGTAGCGGTTCTCCGACGTCTTGAGATGAGATCTCCGGATTGCAAGGGAGTACTTTAGCAGCTTGATTTGTAGGATTACCATTGCGGTTGAGCGTGAAAAAGGGCACATGGAGGTCGCGGAAAGAAGAATGCAGCACCGGAGGTCGAAGATTTGTCGACAATTAACGACTTGTCGAGAGTGATGTCAACAATCACACGCTGAGAGCAATTTCATGTTTTGCTTACTCTTCAATATATACTTTTTTTTCGTTTGGTTACGGAGGAAGAAGCAGGAACCGGTCTTTGTGGATCTACACTAGGTAATCATTTATTGATAAGTTTAATATCTTTGGACTCTTCTAAAAGAGAGCATTTTTTTTTATTATTCGACTCATGTTTATGTTTATCTTTTTTTTTTGTCACAACGACTCATGTTTATGTATAATAAAAAATTGAAGAAGAAAGAGAAAACTATTTGTTTTTCATTCGGGTCTGGTTATTCGAAGGTGTTAGGTACTGGTTCAGTTCACTTTACCGTGGGATCGGTGTGATATCTTTAACCACAAAGTCAATCATGGTATAATATGCAGGGGGAAATAAATTTTTGACATCAATTAAGTGGAAATTAGAATATCAAAACTTCTCACATAAGCAATTATATTGAAACATAGTTCTGGATACATTTGAATCTTTTCTAAATATTCGGAGGATCTGGATAGTCTGCCTCTGTTAATCTAATTGCAGATAAGCTCGCAGAAATTGCATTAAGTTTGTGTGGTTGAGAGTTTAATTTTTGAGTAATGAAAGTGGTTGAACAAAAGAAAAAGATAATATAGAGAATTATATATTTCTCAAATGTAATACAGTACATATATTGTATAAATTTATACTCTTGAAATTTATGAAATATATTGTTATATATTAAAAATTTTATATATGATCTAGACTTTTATCCACGTTATAATGAGAGATTTGATTATAATTTCAAAGTTTATTCATTTATGTTGTTAGATCCGTATCGATATTTTAAAATATTATTTTAGAGACCCGTTACCCAAACTGAAATTGATATGTATTAGAGAAATCGAACCCGACAAAATACTTAAATGGGTCTCAAATTTATATACCAAAAAATTGAACACGAACTGGAACCAAATCAAAAACCAAATTTTAGTTTTCTAAAGTTTTTGTATTATTGTTGTTTTTAATTTAAATTTTTTATATAAAGATACGTCTGAACGCAAACTCGATCTATATTGAACCGACCCATATCCGAAAAGTAAAAATATCCGAGTAAGTCTTAAATCAAATAAATCAAAATACCGAATTAGAGAAACTGAACCCGACAAAATACCAAAATAGGTCCTAAATCTATGTACCCGGAAAACCAAACCAAACCAGAACCAAAACCAAATTTGTAACCGATATTTTTTTTAATTTTAGATTTTATTTTATTTCTTCTATTAAATATTTATTAGTTTTGAATTTTTATATAAAAATTTGTAACAAAAGTCATCTTATGCCTATTTTTAAAAGGATTGTTATGAATTTAAATTAATTTTATCTTATAGTTTATAACACGGTCAAAATGAAAGTGTCTTCCGCTTTAATATATAAGACAAGGATTATATCCAAACTATAATGTGGGATTTGATTAATTTTTTAATCGTGTTAATTTAGATTTTTAGACCCGTATTGATATTTTGAATAGTGTTTTCAAGATATTGTTTTAGAGGTCCTACACTCAAACCAAAAATTAACCTGAATTAAAATAACCGCATAAACACGACAAAATATCCCAATGAACTCAAAGTTTTTATATCTAAAAATCTAAACCAAACCTGAACTGAAATCAAATCAATAACAAAATTTTTGATTTTTAGAGTTTTTTTATTAAATATTTTTTCAGAATTGAATTTTTGTATAAAAATAGCCAAACCCGAACTCGATTTATACTGAACCAAAACTTTGAAAAATAAAAACACCGAAATAAATCTTAAATCAAAAGAACAATAATACCGAATTAGAGGATATCAAACTCGGAAAAATACTAGAATATGTCATAAATTTATGTATCCGAAAAACCGAATCCAAACTCGAACCAAAATTGAATAAATAACCGATTTTATACCCGATGTATTTTTATTAGAATTTAAAGTTTAAAAGTTTTTCTATTAAATATTTATTTATTTTAATTGTTTATATAAAAATTTATAACCAACTTCTTAATCCTATTTTGAAGGGTTATTATAAACTTTATATTAATTTTATTCTATAATTTATAAGATAGTCAAAAGAAAAGTGTCTCCCACTTTAATATATAAGATAATTTGATCTTATATTTTTAAGAATATATTATTATATATTTAAAATTTTATATATGAATATCTTGATCTTATATATTTAAGAATATAAAGATGTTATGATTAACAAAAATCATAATAATAGAACATAAAATAACATCTTGCATATTTCATACCACGATATGAATATAAAGGATATAATCAGAATTATTCTTTCATTTTTCTTAGGAAAGTATTTTTTTGTCAATAATGAATTAGAAAAGATTCTAAGAGAATGAGTAAAGAAATCCGCGGTTGTATTCGTTATGAAATCTTAGTATTAGTTATGTGATGAGTCTTCTATTTAAATAAAATAATATAATTTAACCTAATAGCATATGAGTAAACTGTTAAGATAGAATTGAACAGGAGTTATCCTTTATGATATAAACTAAATATTAAAAATTAGTTATAATTAGGGGTGTTAAAATGAGTAAAAATTGATGGATCAACCCAACTCATACCCATCAATTCATTGGTTTTGAAATTTTTGATTCTAATGGATTAACAGGTTTAATGGGTTTGAGTTGGAATGGGTTGGGTTCTAATGAGTTGATGGATCGAAACGGGTTACCCATTAACTTGTTAACATTTAAAATTTGAACTACAAACCAACCTATTTTTTCTCTCTATTTTTTTACTAATTCTAATCTTTTTTACTCTCTCTCCTCATTTTACTCTCTCTCCTCATTTTACTCTCTCTCCTCATTTTACTCTCTATCCTCTTTTTACTCTCTCTCCTCATTTTACTTTCTCTCCTCATTTTACTCCCTCTTCATTTTGCTCTCTCTGCTCATTTTACTCTCTCTCCTCATATACTCTCTCTCCTCATTTTACTCTCTCTCCTCACTTTACTCTCTCTCCTCATTTTACTCTCTCTCCTCATTTTACTCTCTCTCCATTTTACTCTCTCCATTTTACTCTCTCTCCATTTTACTCTCTCTCCTCATTTTACTCTCTTTCCTTTTTTACTCTTTCTCCTCATTTTACTCTTTCTCTCATTTTATATTTTCTCCTCATTTTACTCGCTCTCCTCATTTTACTCTCTCTTCTCATTTTACTCTCTCTCTTCATTTTACTCTCTCTCCTCATTTTACTCTCTCTCCTCATTTTACTCTGTCTCCTCATTTTACTTTCTCTCCTCATTTTACTCTCTCTCCATTTTATTCTCTCTTCTCATTTTACTCTCTCTCCTTTTTTTACTCTCTCCTCATTTTACTCTCTATCTTTTTTACTCTCTCTTCTCATTTTATTCTCTCTCCTCATTTTACTCTCTCTCCTCATTTTACTCTCTCTCCTCATTTTTTTCTCTCTCCTCATTTTACTCTCTCTCCTTTTTTTACTCTCTCTC
>OVBA01003391.1:0-12846 GCA_900406435.1 Lepidium aucheri | reverse complement strand
TCTCTCTCCTCATTTTACTCTCTCTCCATTTTACTCTCTCTCCTCATTTTACTCTCTCTCCTCATTTTACTCTCTCAATTCATTTTACTCTCTCTCCATTTTACTCTCTCTCTTCATTTTACTCTCTTTCCTTTTTTACTCTTTCTCCTCATTTTACTCTCTATCCTCTTTTTACTCTCTCCTCATTTTACTCTCTCTCCTCATTTTACTCTCTCTCCATTTTATTCTCTCTCCTCATTTTCTCTTTCACNTCTTTTTACTCTCTCTCTCTCCTCATTTTACTCTCTCTTCATTTTACTCTCTCTCCTCATTTTACTCTCTATCCTCTTTTTACTCTCTCTCCTCATTTTACTTTCTCTCCTCATTTTACTCTCTCTCCTCATTTTGCTCTCAACAATTATTATAAAAAAATAAAACAATTAAACTACTAAATTTTTAAAAATAATTAACGGGTTATCCGCGAACCCGTCCAAACCCATTAAATAAAATGGGTAACGGGTCAACCCAACCCATTAAGTAAATGGATAATGTGTTAACCACAACCCATTAACATTTAAACCCATTGGATAATGGGTTGGGTTGGGTTGGGTTTACCCATTTTGACACCCCTAATTATAATAAACTTAAAATATATCCGTATTTGAATATATATTCGTTGTATAAGAGATATGAACAAATTTTTATTTTCCTTTAACTAGAATTATATCCGCGTTATAACGCAGGATTTTATTGTTTTAATTGTTTTTAAAAAATAATGCTCATTTAGATTATTAGATTCGTGTTGATATTTTAAAATATTATTTTTGAGGCCCGAACCCGAACCAAAATCAATCTAAATAAGAGAAACCAATCTCAACAAAATTTCCAAATGAGTCAAAAAGCTATGTACCTAAAACACCGAACCCGAACCCGAACTGGAACCAAATCAAAAACTAAATTTTAGCTGGTTAAAATTTTTCTATTAGTTTTCCTTTATTTGAATTTTTATATAAAAATACCTGAACTCGAACTCGATCTATAACGAACCAAACCATATCCAAAAAAATAAAAATACCCGAATAAATCTTAAATAAAAAGAATCGAAATACCAAATTAGATGAATCAAACCCAACAAATACCAGAATAGTTTTTACATCTATATAACTGGAAAATTGAATCCAAATCTGAACCGAAACCGAATCAATACCAAATAATTTTTTTATTAATTTTAGTTTTTTATAATCTTTTCTATTAAATCTTTATTATCATTGAATTTTTTATAAGAAGTATATAATGAAAATCACTTTAACCTTATTTTTAAGAATTGTTGCCAATCATATGTTAATTTATCATATAGTTTATAACACAGCCAAAATAAAACTGTCTCCGATGTTAAGCTTGTGATATGATTTTTTGTTAAATTATTTAATATTTTATGTATTGGATTTGTATATTTTAAACATTTTTGGATATGATTAGTTGTTTAATGTTTTTTATATATTAGAGTTTCTTATAAATATTTTATCATATCTATATATATAATAGGATTCAAGCCACACTATAATGTGGAATTTGATTTTTTTTTTAATCTGTGTTTATTTAGTTCTTAGATCTGTGTTGATATTTTAAATATTATTTTTTTAAATGATGTTCTAGTGGCCCCAAACTCGAACCAAAATCAACCCAAATCAGAAAAATCTAATCCAAACCAAACCCGACAAAACACTTCATAAATCTTAAGCCTATATATTTAAAAACAAAACTGAACCCAAAACCGATATAGAACCAATCAAAACAAAATATTAGAGTCTTTTTGTAAAATTTTTAAAATTTTTGAAATTTTATATAAGTTACTCGTACCCAAACTTGATCTATATCATACCAAACTATATTTAAGATTTAAAATATCCAAATATGTTTTAAACCAAAATACCGAATTAGATGAACCAAATCCAATAAAATATCAGAATTCAATCCAAACTCGAACCAAAATCTAATCAATAACCAAATTTGTAACTGATTTTTTTAAATAAATTTTAGTTTTTTAGAAATTTTTAATTAAATTTGATTTTTTATATAAAATTTTGTAACAAAACTACATTATCCTATTTTAAGAGTTGTTATGAACTTAGATTAAATTTATCCTAAAGTTTATAACTCGGCCAATATAAAAGTGTATCCCGCTTCAATATATAATATTAAAATTATACCCGTGTTATTATGCGGGATTTTATTGTTTTTAAAATTTTATTCATTTAGGCTGTTAGACCTGTGCTGATATATTGGAATATTGTTTTTAAGATATTGATTCAATAACTGTAACCTGAACCAAAATTAATCTGTATTAGAGAAACCATCTGACAAAATACTCACATAAATCCTAAATCTATATATCCAAAAAACTAAGTCCGAACCCAAACCAAAACCAAATCAAGAACCAAATTTTATCTTTCTAAAGTTTTTATTATTATTGACTCTAAAATTTTATATAAAAATACCCCTAAATCTGAACTCAATCTATACCACACCGAAGCATATCCAAAAAATTAAAATATCTGAGTAAGTCTTAAATCAAAAGAACCAAAATACTGAATTAGAGGAACCGAACCCAAAAAAATACCATAAATGGGTCGTAAATCTATATATCCAGAAAACTGAATCTAAACTCGAACCTGAACCAAACGAAGAACCGAATTTGTAACCGATATATTTATATTAGTTTCATTTTTTGTGTTTTTTTTTTTAAATATTTATTAGTTTTAAACTTTTATATATAATCTGTAACAAAATCTACATTAGGCTTATTTTTAAGGGTTGTTAAAACCATATGTTAATTTTATCCTAAAGTTTATAATACGGTCAAAATGAAAGTGTCTTCCGGTTTAATATATAAATAAGATATATATTCAAAATACATATAGTTTTAAAAAACCTTTAGTTTGGAAGGATATGGTACATCCGAACATGTTTATACACGTGCGAATCTAAAGGTCTAAACTGATCGTGTTTGTTCGGCCAACAAATTTGTGTGTACTGATTATCTAATATTTTTATTCGTTGTTTATTTAAGATATTATGTGATTAAAGTTTTTTTTATTATAACAGTTTCCTAGTAACAAAATTTTCACAATTATATATTGACAAAAACAGATTAATATAACATAGTATTTAAGTTAATGATATTAATTTATTATATAGGAGATTGACTTGACGTCCATGTTTTAAGATACCTATAAATAAAATAACTTAGATGACAAGCCTAAAATCACTTATAGGAATTTAAGTTTCCAATTATTTTGACTACATGTGATTATACATATGAATAAACTATGAAATTGAAATATTCTCTTGGTAAGTCATCTACGGTGTTTAAATTAAGTTAAACAGACCAATAGTCTCTTGATTAATCTTCTTGAAATATTTTTTTTAGATAAGTTTCCGTCTATATAAGAGATATTAGTTTTTTAATCAATTTGATATGTGTTATATGTAATTTAAATGTTCCGTTTTAATTATATTTAAAGTAAAAATAAACTAATAATATTATCTATATAATAATAGTAATCAGTTGTAGAATCTTATCAAGAAATTATTATTTTTTATTATTATAAGAGATAATAATATATATAAATATTATGCGACTATTATTTCTTAATAATAATACGACCTAGTTCAAAACGGACTAATATATCACGATGTTTAAATTAATGATACGTTTTATTATGTATAAAGATTTCTGACCGATGTTTATACTAAAACATATATCTTGTTTATAAAATACCAACTTTTTCCTCACTCGGTTTTATTTAATTTTTTTTTATTGTATTACTATTTTTATATACAGATAATATCTAAATTTATAATATAAATTTGAGTATAATAATTAAATAACAATTATTTATGTATTAATGTTATTAGTTTGTGCAATGTATTTATTCTTATTGTTTATGACGATTGATTCAGAGAAAAGCTATTGGAGTTTTGTGTTGCGTGGTGAATGGAGGCATGTGGTTGAGGCTAACGGAACAAAAGAAGGTGATAAAGTAACTATTTGGTCCTTCAGGTGCAATGGAATTCTCCGCTTTGTTAAACTAAGTTTGAATATTGTAGTTTGGTGAGCAAGTTACATAATAAATAAGATAGAGTTTGTTATGTTTTAAGAGTTATCTAATCATATCTTTTTAGTCGTGTCTAATTCACCAACTTGTAAGATTAAAGACTCTGGTATAGATTGAAAAACAACCCCATCGCTAGGTTGTTCTTTTCTCCATCGGTTATGTCACCTTCAATAACTTCTCGCACCTTAGAGATCTTGAGACACACCTTTATCCTCATGGCCCAACGGTATAGTTTGTTGTGGTTAACATCGGGCATACTATTAGAGGAGAAGGAGGATCTTCCTCAATTCTAGGTATAACCTATGAATTTAAGATTGTTTGAGGCTTTAGTTTTTGAGTAAGTTTTCTAAAGCAATAAAGAGAGAGTCTTATTAATCTTGAGTTCAACATCCTTTACCCTTGTAATAACTAACCCAGGCTACTCCGACCAAGCATAGATTTACTTCTCCTAACGTTAGCTAAAGTCACAGAACCAAATAATCACCAACAACTTAAAGGAAAGTGATAAACCAAATCTAAGATCGGATCATAAACAGAGAAAATCGATGGAAAGACTACTGGATCAAAAATTGGCAAAGGTGAATCTTAACTTAAAACGAGATCTGAAAGTAAAAAACAAAGAAAGAAACCAAAACCACAACTTTGTAAAAAAACGATAACGGAGATGATACTCGACATCAATACTGACTCAAGAAAGTACTCCTATTACTCTATCAACAAGAAAAAGAAGGAGGATTGTTTGAGAAAATTAAAAAATAATCGGTGTCAATACATTTCCAAAAAAGAACTCCCATCATACAAGAGAAAGGAAGAATTTTGGCTAAGTAAGTTACAATCTCATTTTCTCTGAAAATTTGTTTTAGAGAAGAGAGAGGAGATGGTGAATAGAGAGGAAAATAATTCCTACAATTGTCAAAACAGGATTTTTTAGACTATTAGGTTTTTGGCTTACTGAATTATATATAAGCACTCTCTCGCTTGACCAATCAAATCCAAAGAGTACGCACAGATTAATACATTTACTGTAATATATCTCAAAAGTCTTAAGCAGAGAAGAAAAAGGTCCTACATGTGCATTAGACCACCTCCAATGGGGAGTTCTTATTCAAGTATTTTAAAATTGAAAAAGGAAAAAAAATAGAAAAGAAAGAGAGAAAGTGTTTAGAGGTTTTTAAATAAGGATTTGAAGAACCTTAAGGATCTAAAATAAGAAATCTATGTACATAAGTGTCCTTCTCTCATTAAACCATTTTTCATTTTTAAAAAAAAATTAAATAAAAAATCAACTTTTATAAAAATAATAATATTTTATTAGTTTAGAACCCCAAATAACAACTTAATTGATGGACATGCTCTTAGTTTTGATACATATGCGTTACTTCAAAATGCTCATAGATATCAAAATCAAGTTTCTTTTCTACCGCCTAATCTGATGTTTGGAAATTAGTTTAGTAACAAAGTTGCTCTTGGATCATAACTCAATCATGAGAAGTTATTTGTTACGTTGTGGTGTAACTTAGCCAGCAAGCGAAAAGCAGCTAATTCCCTAACTTCCTCAGCATCAGACTTTTCCTCTCTCCACATATTGCATATGCAAAATGAGTCTCCTTTAACCTTTTATCAAGAAAAAAAGAATCTCCTTCATTCTTACTTCAGCTTCATATCCGCCATTTTTAAAGAAAGCAATAACATCAATCCGCCATTTTTAAAGAAAGCAATAACATCAACATGAAAATTCTGAGTGAATAAATGAGCTGAACTATGAATTTGACAATGATCTCAAAACTTTACCTTCAGATGGAGACACGTAATAGTTTGGAAGTACCCAATTTTTCGCAAGATCAGAGGTTTTAATCTTGCTTATATAGAAACTGTAAGTTATATGTGTTGATACAACATCAACACACTTTCCAATGAAATAAAATAATAATCACCATCAATTACAACATTTAATCAACAATTAATAGATGATTGACTCAAACAGAAGATTTATCATTTTATCTCTTACTTTATAATTTTTGTATAATATAGATTTTTTCCCAATAAAAAAAGAAAAAACAGTTTTTGTTATGACCGTTGACAATAAGTAAGTATTAGCATCCTCAAGTATTGATGAATTGTAAACAAATATCCATGTATTGCATATGCAAATTGAGTTTCCTATATTCTTATTTCAGATTCATATCCGCCTTTTTTGAACAAAGCAACAGCATCAATATATAAACAATATAATTTGTTTGCACTAAAACAATATATTGGTTTTATTCAAAACTTCTGACCCATGTTTGCACTAAAACACATGGCTTGAATGGCGAGTACTTTTTAGGTTTTGTTTTTTGAAAACTAGTTTTTTACCCATTTGGATTTTGATAAAACTGATTTCCCAAAATCAAAAACTGTTTTTTTTTATTGGAGACTACTATTCAAATTTTTAACAATTTTGGTTTTTTACAACCATCAAAAACTGGTTTTATTATCAATGTTAAGTTTCCTAAAAATCAAAAACTATTTTTTGTAGGATTTGAAAACAAAAATTAAAATCTAAACACTAAATTCTAAAAACTAAAAACTAAAATTTGAAAACTAAAACAAAAACCAGAAATTGTTTATCTATTAGTAGTCATATTTTGTTTATAAGACACCAATTTCTTTCCCTCATTTTTATTTAGAATATTTTATTGTATTACCATGATTATGTACAAACAATATCTAAATTCATGTCAAAAATGACATTTTTGAAATTCTTCCTTAATTAAATAAAAATTATTTATATAATATTATTATTATCTTTTTTTGCTTAATGTATTTATTCTCACAAATATTTTATTTATAATATATGAGTATTTATAATGACTAATTCAGATAAAAGCTAGTAGAGTAGTGTATTGTGTGGTGAATGAAGTCATGTCGTTGATGTTAATGGATGGAAAGATGGCGACAAAATCACTCTTTGGTCCGTCATGTTCCCTTAATCCTTTGAGGACCTCTCTTGTCTTGTGACTTCTAGATCGCATGTAATTCTGCATATTAGTAAAAAACATGATTTTTTTGTTGGGACTATTAGGGTTTTCTTACATAATAAATTAGATACAAGGTCAGTTCTTGACTTGACCAATCCATCCAAACAGTAATATAGATTAATACATTTTTGTAATATATAAGCAGAGGGAGGAAAAATATCCTACATGTGCAATTGTTTTGATACATATTCCTTCAAAAAGCTCGTAAATATCAAAATCAAGGTTGTTTTCTACAGTCTTTTCTAATGTTACGGAAGTTAGTTAAGTACCAAAGTTGCTCTTAAATCACAACTAATCATGAGAAGTTGGCTGCTTTGTGGTGTAACTTAGCCAGCAACGACCAACAGCTGATTCTCTAGTTTCTTCAGCATCAGACTTTTCCTCTCCACGTATTGCATATGCAAAAATATTATTCTTTATTTTTACTTCTGTTTCATATCCTCCTTTAAACAGAAAAAAACAGAATCAACATGAGAATTCTAAGTGAATGAATGAGCTAATCTACAAATGTCGTAATTATCTTCAAACTTTTTTCCTTCTGATGGATACACGTGATAGTTTGAAAATACCCAGTTATTCGCAAGACAAATATCATCAACCTAAATGTAAGACTACAAACGCTATGATGAAGTTTGCATATAATCTTCTTACTAATTAGAGGTTTTAATCTTGCTTATAGAGAAATCGTAAGTATCGGTGTTGGATACAACATCAACACACCTTCCAACGAAATAAAAAATATCCACCATTAGTTACAACATTTAATCATCGACAAATAGATGATTAACTCAAACTGAAGATTTATCATTTAATCTTTTACTTTATGATTCTTGTATAATATAGTTTTTTCCCAATCAAAAAAGAAAAAAACAATTTGTGTTATGACCGTTGACAATAAGTAAGTATAACCATCCTCAAGTATTACCATCCTCAGGTATTGATGAATTGTAAACAAATGTCCATGTATTGCATATTCAAATTGAGTCCCCTATATTCTTATTTCAGATTCATATCGGCTTTTTTGAACAAAGCAAATGCATCAATATATAAATAATATATTTTGTTTGCACTAAAACAGTATATTGGTTTTATTGGTTTTATGCAAAACTTCTGACCCATGTTTGCACTAAAACACATAAAGGCAAAATGGCGAGTGGTTTTAGGTTTTGTTTTCTAAAAACTAGTTTATTATCCATTTAGATTTTGATAAAACTAATTTTCCAAGCTCAAAAACTGTTTTTTCGTTGGATACTACCATTCAAGTTTTTAGCAATTTTGTTTTTTACAATCTTCAAAAACTGGTTTTTAGATTATCGACGTTAAGTTTCCTAAAAACCAAAAACTATTTTTTTTTAGGATTTGAAAAAAAAAATTAAAATCTAAACACTAAATTCTAAAAATTTTAAAAGTAAAACAAAAACCAAAAATTGTTTATCTATAAAGAGCCATATTTTGTTTATTAAATACCAATTTTTTTTTCAAGTGGTCTTTAGTCTAGTGATTGGTAGTAAGTCCACTATAGGCAGGTTCACATGCATCACCAGAGATCGAGTCCCACCACCTACGACATTTATGTAGGAATTTGGCTAATGGGCCGTGCATTGTGACCTAATATTAATATTGCCGTTAACAAAAAAATACCAGTTTTTTTCACTCATTTTTATTTAGAATTTTTTATTGTATTACCATGATTATATACAAACAATATCTAAATTCATGTCAAAAAAACATTTTTGAAATTTCTCCTTAATTAAATAAAAATTATTTATATAATATTATTATTATTATTGTTTAATATATTTATACTCACAAATATTTTATTTGTAATATATGATTATTTATGACGACTAAATCAGATAAATGCTACTAGAGCAGTGTGTTGCGTGGTGAATGAAATCATGTGTTGGTGCTAATGGATTTAAAGATGACGACAATATCACTATTTGGTCTTTCAGGTTCCATTAATCCTCTGGCATATAATTTTGCATATTAGTAAAAAACATGGTTTTTTCTTGTTGGGATTATTAGGATTTTCTTACATAATGAATTAGATACAAGCTCACTTTTGACTTGACCAATCCATCCAAACGGTAATATAGATGAATACTTTTTTGTAATATATAAGCATAGGGAGGGAAAATATCCTACAGGTGCAATTGTTTTGATACATATTCGTTACTTCAAAAAGCTCGTAAATATCAAAATCAAGTTGTTTTCTACGGCCTTTTCTAATGTTCGGAAGTTAGTTAAGTAACAATATTGCTCTTGGATCACAACTAATCATGAGAAGTTGGTTGCTTTGTGGTGTAATTTAGCCAGCAAGCAACCAGCAGCTGATTCCCTAGCTTCCTTAGCATCAGACTTTTCCTCTCCACGTATTGCATATGCAAAATTATTATCCTTTATTCTTACTTCAGCTTCATATCCTCCTTTGAAAAAAAAACAAAATCAAGATGAGAATTCTGAGCGAATGAATGAGCTGAACTGCAAATTTGGCAATGATCTCAAAACTACTTTACCTTCTGATGAAGACACGTGATAGTTTGGTAGTACCCAGTTATTCTCGAGACAGATATCATCGACTTTCTGCAGTAGTTAAGGGCAATGAATCTTTACTCTTTGAACATGAAATGATCAAAGTTACCATAAACTAACCTGACACAAACTTTTTGTTGGAGGAAGAGGTTCAGAGAGCTTCAGCTTCTTATTGCTTTGGTATGCTGACTTGTCAGGAGATTCTTGTAGGATACGCCTTGGATATGTCTCGTTACAGCATTCGAGTATTGTTTCTAATTGCAGCGCACAATTACCTATAACACCACGAGAAGCACTCAGGTTCGTAGAAAAACAAACCTGTTGCACAAAGGAAAAGTATATGTATATACCATTGATATTCTGGATGTATTTATCACATTTGGCAATCTCATCTTCTATGTACCGCTGTTGAAGAGTCTGCAGCCAATTAAAAAGAGAGCAGGTCTCACAGTAATAAAATAAGGAGAAGTGCTATTGCCAATCAGGTATTACTCTATACTGTGTATCTTTGATGAACTATACAGTTATTACCAGTTTATCTCGTTTGCAAAGAAGAACTTTCAATGCAGTTTCCGATAGTGATGTTGCTCTAGAAAGAAGAGACGTCTGTAGCTCTTCAACATTAAGCTTACTAATGCTATTAACTTTGTCAGCAAAAGCTTTCTTCCTCTGGATACCTCTTTCTTTGAGATACTCTGAGTCAGACGCAACCTGCATTTAAAAATGGGTGATATGAAGAGAATGAGAATATATAATCATCATTGTAGATCTCTTCTGACTTTACCTCCAAACCACCTCTCTCTTCATTCAAATAACTCTCCTTACAAGGGCTCCTATCATGATTATTAGCCTTCAAAGCACAGACGGTCTTCAAGTTGAAAACTGGTTCTTTTGCAACACTTGTACGTTCTTTCAAGTATTGACTTTGTATCCTCGGAGTAGCTTTTCTTGTAGCTCTAGGATTGCCAAGTAGAGCAGCAAATCTTTTGGCCTGCAATTCAATGTCGTAAGTTACTTTGTACTACCACTTTTCTTAAAACAACCACACCAGTATAATGATCAGGGCATACATTGATTTGATAGTTCTTTTTTGCAGCAGCAGATTCTCCTCTTCCAATGTTGGAAACTTCTAAATCTCTGGTTTCATCTGCCTTTTCATTGCTTACAATATCGTCACGTACAGCTTCTAACTCTTTCTCTATTACAATTTCAGTATCTTCTCGCCTGAATCATAAAACAGAATAAATTTTTGTTGCAAACAACTCAAAAGTGATGCAAGGATAAAATCTTAGGACGACAAAAGGATGCAAATAAACCTGGAAAACCAATTTTCTATGAGACTAGCATATGGAAGAACATGAAAGTATTCCACTATGGGATTTGTAGCCCATTCAGAGGAGCTCTTCTCGAATAAAGGACCCTGCATACTATTTATATAGAATAGAGAAAATTAAGAATATCAATATAAGGTTCTATTAGCTACCACAACTATTGCTAGGCCCTTTCATTTCAATACCAAAATCAGCTTACCAAGTAAGCACCTCATCGATGGGGGTTTCTTTATGAACTTTCTCTTGTGAGATCCGTTTCATAATGTAAAACCGGGCCGATGTCTTTTGTTCGCTCAAGGAGCATACCAAATGCTTCTCCAAAATCACTATATCATTGTGATTAACACCTGGAAAGATCAAGGTTGAGTAATTACAGTAAGAGTGCTACTATAGAACCTACATGATTACTCTTTCTAACTAACCTGCAACCTCTTTAATAGCCGCAAATGCAGCTTTTTGAAAGATGACCTCTTCCTTCTGATTTCCCCCAGCAGTAATTGTTCTTTCAAGTAGTGACCACACACCTTGTGTGATGGAACTATGTTGAAGAAAACAATTGGTCTTGTTGAAGTCAACTAACAGAACTGCAACTTTCCTTATGGGCCACTTCTCCAAGCTAGAAGGATCTGAGGACACATCCAAGCTCATAGATAAATTACAAGCATCCAGAATAACCTTCTCCAACGATATGGTTTGTTCTGAATCACCAACTTCACTAGATTCCTTGTAATGTTGCACTAGAGCAGGCCTCATTTCAGTAGTCAAGTTACGGAATGACTCAAAGGACAAATATTCCAAATGAAGATGATTCCTTCTATGGTAATAGTTATACAGCAACACAACAGCATGAATCTGAATCATAAAAGAACCATAAGAGAAACAACAAAAGAGGTTGCTTGCAATTAGACTCAATCAGAAAACTAGTTACAGATATAGAAATCCACAAATAAGAGTGAGAAACTCTAGAAAGCAAGCACCTGCTTCGCTACAGATTCCCGGAGAGCCTTGGAAGGGACATTACTCAATTTTAATGGAAGCATAGGGTCGACTAAGATTTCTAATAAAGCTCGAATAGCGTCCTTCGTCGGACAAACATCTGACGATTCCATGGTGGTCTTTGTGACTTGTAAACTGCAATCTTCCTCCTCCATAATCTCAACCACAATAGCGCAGAGAATCACACTACACAAAATGTTGCCCTCAAAGAGGGAAAAACCACAGTTAACAAAAGGGCAAAAACAGATTTTACAGGTTCAAACTCAAAAGTCGTCAAGTCAGTAAAGGAAAGAACGACGAATAGGAAGTTTGAGATGAAAGAGGAAAAGAAGCGATGAAGATAGAAAATCAAGTTGAGATTTTTATTCTAGGAAACAGAGTGTCGAACTTTACCAGGAAAGGAAAACCCTAAATTTGTTGACAAAATTTTCAAATTTCCATTTTTGGTAATCAGAGAAAGTACACAGATTAGAAAACTGTCAGCCTCTTCAAAGGTACATACCCAAAAGAAGAAGACCAGGACGTTCATATAAACTTGGTGTTGTGTTTTTTTTTTTGTAATGGAAATTCGAAAAGGCGCCAATTCTTCAGGGCTTAATTGTAATATTGTAAACTTTGGAGGGTATTATGAGGAATTTTTGTCTTACACAGTAACCGCTAAATCTTTTTATTTCGGTTGACTAGTGATTGATATGACTGATCACTTTGATTTTGAGTTTAGCGTAAAGAAGAAACCTAAACGTGAAAAACTATAAAAGCTACGAGGAAAACGGCCAAAACCTATATAAATTTTTGTCATCGTGTCAATTTATACACGAACTTGTGTGTCAGATTTAAATTTAAGTTTATTGATAAAAATTGTAAATT
>OVBA01003390.1:0-28215 GCA_900406435.1 Lepidium aucheri | reverse complement strand
AAAATAAAATAAAATAAAATAAAATAAAATAAATAAAATAAATAAAATAAATAAAATAAAATATAATAGAATTAAATAAAATAAGGGAAGTAAAATTAAATTAAGCTAAAATGTATTAAAATAAATATCAACCCAATTTTGGACCCAACTTTTAAAATCTTCACCAAATTTATTTGTAAAAATTTCAGATTCAAAAAAACAAATATCTTTTTTTTTCTCATCATATCTTTCTTCTATCTATAGAAAGACTTTAACCTTCATAGTTGACATTTAGAATTATATTTTTTTCGAATCCGCTGAATTATAATTGTAAGTAGGTTGTAATTGTAATCCTAATATTATATCAGTATCACCCAACTCAAACAGCATGAACTCTTTCTTTAATTAGGATTCCTACTTTTTTTCGTCTCCATGAGTCTGGCGAAACTCTTCGCTTCATGGTTAGACTCAATATATCTCTTCTGACCGGTATCGTTCTCTCCCTTTGATCCCACTGGTTTACAAATAAGAAACATTTTTCCTTGATATTTCTTTTAAGTCTGCTAAGAGACATTGACTCCAACAGATCTTTATGAGTGGTAAATTCCTAGACAACTCTTCAAAGGTCAAGATATTCAGTCACTGTTCCATCTTGCTTCAACTCACCAACTGTCCCATTGTATCAAAACCACGAGCCTCCTTATTTATTTTATTTTATTTTATATTTTTAATATGCGTACATGTGTCGACTAAATCGGTCGTACACATGTCGTTTAACGGTCTATTAACGACGACTTAACCCTTGACTAACGGAGTTAATAGTCAATGTAGGTTTTGGCTGAAATTAGAAAGCTCATGTGTGAAATTTAAATTTTTAAAACAGAACTAAGATTTTAGCCGGACCATGAAGTTCATATAGAAATCAGCACGATAGAAAAAGTTCGTGTATATTTTAGCCGTTGTCCAGTAATAATATATAGAGGTTCTCCTGTACTCATATTATTTTGCATTGTATGAATGGATGAGATTAACTCACAAGTCACAATTAATCAATGGTTTTTGACCAAACAAAAAATGATAATGTAGACTTGTGCACAAATTCTATAAATAAGCATTTCATGTCGGCAAGTTTTGGGATTTTTATGTTAGTACAACTAATTAGTGCATACGATAACAAAAAAGAAGACAAATAGTATTAGTATTCAATGCCAATGAAAATGAGGAGTTTATAAAAAAATTTGGTTTCGGGGTTATTGATTTCTTTATGTTCTTACCAATATTGAAATAATAATTTATAAGGCCAATGCAAAGAAAAGAACTGTAACAAAAACAGTTTTTTTGTCAATAAATTTTTACAATACCAAAAATTTACGTATAAACTCATAATATCAAATATTAAAAACGTGTCTAAAGATAACAATAAAAATTAATTCTTTAACTCCAATTTCAATAGTTGTCGGAAACTAGTCTTATAACAACAAGTTTTTTTGTTCACCGTTTATAATTAATAAAGGTAAAAAAGACAATCTTCAACCAATCTCAACTAGTTACTGAAAATTTAGGTAATCGTGATTATTATGATAAAAAGAAAAAGACTAAATTAAAAAGTCTATAACTGATTGTCTATCCTATTGAAACTCCAAATACAAAACAAACTAAAAAGCTATTAACAACAATCTAGCAAAAGAAACTATAATCATTAATCAGTGGACTATAACTAAGTAAAGCTACATTTCCATACAAAAACTACACTTGAAACCAAAACATAAAAGAACAAACCAGCAAAATAGCCAATAACATACAACAAAAGCATAGATATCTAAGCTCACCATCATTATTAGTGCGAAAATTAATTGATCTCAAAACGAAAACTAACTATATCCCCGCTAAAATTAGATATTCCTTATAAAAACCCAACAAGACAAGAAATATAGTTTTTTGTCTTGGAGAAATAAATAGGCCAACACCACTGAAAATAGTCATAGATAAAGCTCAGTGTTAGACTTGAACCCATTGAAATGAAACATTTGAATGAAGCCTTACAATCAATCCAAACTCCAAAAGAACCATACCAACTAACAACATCAAACAAAACTAAAGGGAAAACGGAAACCAAATCCTAAGCAATTAAAGCCAACAAAACCTGGGCAAAGAGGTAAAATGAATCCCACTATGTTCGCTAAATGAACTAGTGACAAGGCCGTGCGGTATTATAAGATTTCAAACATTTGTCTTAGGTATCAAAATTTTGAAAAAAGATTAGGGACATACATTTATTAGTTTTATTTTAGGGGCATATATTTGAAGTGTTCTAATAAACTCGTTCCAGTAAGCTTTTAGGTTAAATATATGAGCTGAATTTGAATAATTAAATAGTGTTAAAAACTAAAAATATAGTTGCTCTAGTTAGTAAGACATCGAAATGGGCTTTTACAAAACTTAAATAATTAATTAATCAAAGTTTCTATCTTTGTTCCAGCATGTGATAAAAAAAATTGAATAATTTAACTATCTTATCTACTAAATTTTTTTGTTAAAAACGTTGATTTTGAAGATTTGGCTAACGAGTTTATGGAAAAAATTATCTTTCAGATTATATATTTGTTTTTAATCATTTTTGGTATATGAAAATTGTATATGTCATTGTAGACATTTATTTAGTGAATAAGGGTATTTTATTTTAAATCGTCTATGATAGTCATTAATATTGGTACGTCTAGCAACTATTGACAAATTATTTCGCAGTGAACCATGTCAAGAAAATTAATGAAAGTAGTCTGACCCAACTCAATTAGTTAACAAACTTCTTTCTAGGAACTTTTTTTTGTGAATTTTTTTTTTCTAGGATCTTTGCTTTAACTTAGTGTTATTATTTTTTTAAGTATTTTTAATGTTAGAGAATCGTCAGAAAAAACATTAAATTAATTTTCGAAGAACCATTACATATACACGTATGTGCATCATTCATAAGAAATTTGATTTTCAAATAGACGAATTAGGTTAAAGCAAAAAAATTCACAATATGTATTTACGTACGTAATATGCATAATATACACAATTAACTAGTCTGCTCTCTCAAACATATCACGTGGGAGTGGGACATATTCAATGAAAGATTCGGGCAAATCCGTACCACTGTTTGTAAAAACTATAATTGACATTTCTCAAAATAGTTATAATCTAGCATTGACTAGTTGAGCATCAGAAACTCAAATTTTAAGTTAATTTCATATACACTACAAAAACAAGAGGCCAGATACTATTCATTAATTTAACAAAGTGTGCGTATTCCTACAGATCTATTAAACAATTGGTTGTATCAACTATCTATATTATTTTTAACTACGAAACTAATTTATTTTAGATGAATGTAAACGTCAACTAACTTATTCACCGAATATTTTATTGAGTTTGTACAATACTATTTCAACATGTTTAATGGATTTGAAAAAGAATAACATCATAAATGATTTTAACAATCACAATCTATCAAGAGACTTATAGTCTAGTACAAAATATTTTGGGAGATTTAGATTCAGATCGGTTGAGAAAATATATAAAAAAGATATCTTTCTACTTTACCAAACCGGTAAATGAATGGAAATCAAAATTTCATGACGTAAATTCGCAGAAGTTCGAATTTGATTTTCACTCGGAACTAAGAACATTATTTATGAATTAGCTGGTTTTAATTTAGATTTATTTGGATGATGTGGAATCTCTACTAGACGGTCTTGATTTTTGAAATTTAGTTGAAAATAATTTATAAATATCCGACAAACTTATATATATATATATATATATATTTGTGAAATTAGTCAAGTTCCTATGGAATACCTTTAATCACATTTTTTTGTCAAAAAATACTAATTTTTGTAACCCATTAAGAAATTTATTTTTCTAACAACATTTTAACATCGGAACAAAAATTAAATATCTTCCAAATAGATAATTTTTATGTTTTTCTAGTCAAAAGGTTTTCAATTCTGACGACAATATGTTGCTTATGTATTGATGTTTTTACAACTACATTAGTATGTCTCAAAGTACTACTAATAAAGAAGTACGGTAGGTGGTGGAGCGGTAAAGGCTATTGGATCATTATTGACTTCAAGTCTTGTTGATCTCGACGACATTTAAAGGCTGAGGAAGTAGATTTCTTGTGTTATCGTTTTACTTACATCACTAATTAACATAATTTTGTCAAAGAATCACTTTACATTCTAAATCTAAAAATAAGGTTTTATACATAGAAAAATATGTTCTTATTGTTTTTTTTGACAAAAAAACAAAATAAAATATACATTTCTATTTATCGGTTGAATTGATAAAACTTAAAACATAACATAATTTTTATTTCATAGAATTATGAATCACCTAAACTCCAATCCCAACCAAAAATTAGAATTTTTTTTTACAGAATATAGACTTTTTTAACTATTTTCATTTTTTTGTCAACTTTTAACTATTTTCATTTTGCCAAAAGATAAAAAAAAAATATTTTTTATCATACAATTATTATTTTTATTGGTGTAAAATTAATGATTGGATAGACAAGTTTTAAGATAAGCGAAAGTACAGTTACAGTAAAGCCATGCACGTGGAGTTACTTATATGTCATTAATGTGTCACGTGGGTTTCGACTCAAGTAACGTCATTTATCCGTCCAAATCAATTGGAAATTATTTGAAAGTTTCTTTGTGAGAAATCAGATAAAATCTAAAAATCATAAAGACATAAATAATTTTACTACATTTGTATGATACATAAATGTGGAACTTCACCAAAATCTCAGTAAACAATAATGGCTGAAACTCTTATTAGTTGTAGTTGTCAATTAATGTTCTTTCGATTTTGTTGTCACCAAGTATTTTGAATTGCATTTCCTCTGGGTTTATATTTTTTTTAATGATTATTGAAAGTTTTATTGATTACTTCTTTTATGCTCTGGTAGCTATCATTTTTAAAATATCAATAGTTAGATAGTTAGATCGTACCTTTAATCCCAATTCTAGCATGCAGAATTACATGATTATTTAAGTTCATATTTTGGTGAAAATATTACATATGTAAACATTAAACTATTTGATTTTTTTTAATCGTTACTATTTTCTTAACAACAGTTGAATGAACAAGATTCGATCTATAAACTGTAAGTATCAGAATGGAGACACTCGATGTATTACAGAGCCTAACACAACAGAGAGACTGTTGTAGAGCAAGACAGACACAGAATGAGGACGCATGTACAACAATTGCTAACACAAGAGAGAAACACACTGAGATTCTATTAGCTTTTGTATCAAGAATAATATAAACAAAGTACAATCTTGTTTATTCAGATTTACATACAACCACAACTTGGTTTACCATTGACCTATTCCTAACTACCCAAAGCTCACACAACACTACAACCTTGTAGTTGTTGCAACTCTCTGTTGAACTCCCTAGTTCACACAACACTGCAGACTTGCAGCTGTTGCATCTCTCTTGATTTTACTCACCAAGAACACTTCTGTCAAGCTCACTAGCTCACACAACACTACAGACTTGCAGCTGTTGCAACTCTATCTGATTTCACTCACTAAGAACACCTCTGTCAAGCTCACTAGCTCACACAACACTGCAGACTTGCAGCTGTTGCAACCCACTTGGTTTCACTCACCAAGCACACACTCAAACCTTGGAATTTCCAATTTTCTCTCTCTAGAAGTCCAACCTCTCCCAAGTTGCTGAGCACTCCTTATATAGCCTCAGCACTTCTAGAGCTTCCATTTGGTCTTTGGAAAACTTCCAAAACACTTTGCTCCACCACACTGTTGTAGAGCCTTCACTTTCTGCATCTTGCAGAACCTTTACTTTCTGCATCCTGCAGACCCTTCACTTTCTGCATCTTGCAGGCCCTTCAGAGTTGACCCTTCTACTTCCCTCCTGTTCAGCTGGTGTACAACAAATAAGGGCTGAGTCAGCCTTTATTTTCCTTATGCAATATTTTCTTGTTTTTCCATTTTGGTGCAAGTCCTCTATTGCACACAGAACTTTATTCCAGCGAATGGTGTGTTGCCACCTCATCACACTTTGAGCAAACTTGGCCACATCACCTTCCTTAATCAAATCACGTGTTCTTTCATTTTCCCTTTTGTATGTGAATGTGTCAACTCAAGCTCCCTGTAAAACAGAGCTCAAACAAGCAGGGAGTACATAGACATATAACAACAGAGCTCAAAAAACAATTGAGTTCATAGCTTATGTACTTCATCCAATCTAGAAAACATCAAAAATTAAACACAACATGAAACAAGTATTGGTTCTCCCCCTGCTTGAGTGCACAGTCAGAGACAAACAGTTTAGACAGACTAAAGTATTCGTGAGTCATGCAATCATGATACAAATATTTTCTACAAAGATACTCATAAACACACATCACTAACACATGCACTTTCTCACAAGATAGTCTTATCTTTGTAAATCAGAAATACAAGTCTAGACAAGCATCACAACTACAATGAATAAGTTACCTATCCTTCACAGAGCTCAATTTTAGCAGACAAACAGAGATCACATAGAACAATAGCATAAATTGACGATTTCAGCAAGGAAAGCAGTTCTGATAAATGACCCACGAGAGAATATACAAGTGCACAGAGAATCAACATAGATTTATACTTAGTCAATATTAGAGGTCTAGTTCTTATAAGTAAGACACAAAGCACCTGTAACATATCTTTACTTGCCATATCAACTGTGTGAAGTGATTTGGTATTGTAGTGCACTTGTGAGATTTGTGATCAAAAATACGTCAACTCATCAACCTAGCAAGGTATCTGTTTCTCAATTTTGAGTAGCTTTCACGCTTACTAATCAGCACAGAGTAGTCTACGCATCACCATACAGACCTGATGACCATATACAGAGATATTTGTACATACTCTGTATACTACAACCCCTCTACAGACCCTTGTATCTCCTCCTCTTGGTGTTTTCTTATTTGTTTTTATTTTTTTGTGATTTTTTTTGAAGAAATAAAATCTACCCATACACACTACCCATTTTGTTTTTTTGATATATACATATAAAAAACACAACCCCAACCAAGAATACCTCTGTATAATGATCTTAAGGTCCACATGAAGATCAACTTTTTCTCTGAGTTGAATTGCCAACAAGAGGTTTTGTGTTGTGGAGATTGTGTCCAAGGCAAAAGAAAAAAACAAGTACAAATACTGTGACAAACTGCACAAAACACACTGTTAGAGACAAAGCACTTTAATATTCACAAATACCAAGTGCCTTTTGCAAATTTGAGAACGTGTTCAGACCCAACGGTTTTTTGAATATATAAGCAAGCTGATTCTCTGATGCAACATGAGTGATCTCAACATGTTTCTCCTTATGTCAATATGCTTAGTTCTAGAATATTGCACAGGATTTCTAGAGATGTTTATATCACTCATGTTATCACAATGAACAAGAATAGTTTTAGTGTTTAAGTCATAATCTGCAAGCATTTGTTCATCCACATGAGTTGAGCACAAAAACTACCTAATGCAATATATCCAGCTTCTGCAGTAGACAAAATAACGCAAACCTGTTTCTTACTATGCAAAGACACAAGGTTGTTGCCAAGGAAGAAACACCCACCTGATGTGATCCTCCTGTCATTGATACTTCCTGCCCAGTCTGCATCACAGAAGCCTGCCATAACCTGATTGGATTGCTTTGTGTAAAACAACCCATGATCAAATGTACCTCTGATGTATTTGATAATTCGTTTGACAGCGGCCAAATGGGACTGATTTGGGTTTGCCTAATACCGAGCACAAATACCCACACTGAGACATAGGTCTGGTCGACTCGCTGTAAGATACAGAAGACTACCTATCATAGCGTGGTACCGTTTCTCATCCACTGACTATCCTTCTCCATATCGTGACAACTTACTAGTAGTGTAGTGCTCATCGGAGTTCTTGTTGTCTTACTTGTCTGCATATCAAACCTTTTGATAAGGTTCTTGGTGTATGTACTATGTGATACAAAGATGCCCTCATCAGACTGCTAAATCTGTAATCCCAGAAAGTAGCTCATTTCTCCTACCATGCTCATTTCAAATTCCTTTGTCATTAGATCGACAAACCAGTCAAAAGCCTTTCTTGCTTGTGGTTCCAAACACAATATCATCCACGTACACCTGTACCACTAGAATGTTGTCACTGTCTTTCTGAATGACCAGAGTCTTGTTCAGTGATCCTCTGTTGAACCCAAGATTGATCAGAAATGGTGTAAATCTTTCATACCAAGCTCGTGGGGCCTTTTTCAACCCATACAAAGTTATCCTGAGTTTGTAATCATGCTCAGGATGTTTGGGATCTTCAAATCCTCTTGGTTGTGAAACATACACTTCCTCCTGTAGCAGCCCATTGAGGAAGGTACTCTTAACATCCATTTGATACATCCTTAAATTTAGTACACATGAAACAGCTAGCAGCAATCGAATGGATTCCAACCGAAATACTGGGGCAAAGGTCTCATCAAAGTTTATTCCCTCAACTTGAGAGTACCCTTGTGCTACCAATCTAGCTTTGTTTCTTGTAACATTCCCATCACCATCTATCTTGTTCTTGAACATCCATTAGTTCCTACTACATTGACTCCAGTGGGCTTCATCATTAAATCCTACACACTGTTTCTGTAAAACTGTTTAAGCTCTTATTGGCACGCTCTCAACCAGTGCTCATCAATTAGCGTAATTCTGATATCTGCAAGTTCAATCTCAGAGAAAAACATGAGTACTGAATCATTTCTCTGAAGTCAATCTGTTTACCATGAGTGACCCTCTGATTCATATTCCCAATAACATTTCCTGGTGAGTGATTCTTGTGTACCTTAAGTTGCTTTATAGTATTGATGTCTGTACCAACACTGTCCTGTGTAGTATTCACCTCTCATTTACTTACCTCTTCTAGCTCCTGACCAGTACCTACTTCTGGAGACTTATGCTGATTGACTGATACCATAACAGACTTGTGCGCTTCATCAAACACAAAATTGATTGATTATATGACCATTTTTGAATGTTTATTATACACTCTGTACACCATGGTGTTTGACGCATATCCCAGAAATATCCCTTCATCACACCTCGATTCAAATTTACCCAACTGATCTTTGTCATTAAATATGTAGCATACGTAACCAAACACTCTAAAGTAACTGAGATTTGGGGTCTTCCCTTTCCAGATTTCGTAAGGAGTCATATCAGTACCAAACTTCACATATACACCTTCTCACCACATAGCACACAGTGCTAACTACTTCAACCTAAAATCTCGTTGGTATGTTGTTACAATGAAGCATAGCCTAGACCATTTCCTGAAGAGTGCGATTCTTTTGTTCAACAACCCCATTTTGTTTTGGTGTTCTCCTAGCAGAGTATTGGTGCAGTATTCCCTGTTTATGACAGAACTCGTCAAAGTTCTCATTCCTAAATTCTCCTCCATGGTCACTTCTGGTTTGCACTATGCTACCTCATTTAGTTTTCAATTGCCGGGAAAGTATCCTAAAACTATCAATTGCATCAGACTTGTCTCTCAAAAACCTGACCCATGTGAACCTTGAGAAATCATCTACCAAGACAAAGATGTATTGTTTCCTATTAAGACTCTCAGTTTGAATTGGCCCCATGAGGTCCATGTGTACCAATTTGAGAATCTTCTTAGATATTATCCCAGCCACCGTCTTATGTTGTACCTTGATCTGTTTTCCTCTGTTACACCCACCACACACAACTATGTCCTTGTCCTTGATATGTGGAACTCCTCTCACAACCTCTGCATTCACCAACCTTGTTAGGCTCTGATCATTCATAAGCCCCATCCGCCTATGCAACAGTTCCAATTGTGATACCACTGCAGAGTGGTATGTTTATGTTCTTTCCCACTCGTAATAGTTGTTCCTAGTGCGAGACCATGTTAGCACAATTTTACCATTTGCATCAACTGCTTTGCAACTTGTCTTGTTGAACATTACATCCAAGTCACTCTCACATAGCTGACTGATGCTGATCAGGTTTGCAGTCAGTCCATCTACATAGTACATATTTGTCAGTTCAGGATTATGTGATCCATGAGTATCTCTTTTTCCCTTTACTTTTTCCTTGCTTCCACCTCCAAAGGTAACTTTGGGTCCAATTTTTTCTGTAAAATTTGACAGAGATGATTGGCAGCCCGTCATGTGCCTAGAGCATCCACTGTCAAAGTACCAAGGGTCATCTTCATGGCCTTCTGAAGAGGTGTATGCAACATGACCATGTAACACAGATCTTTCACCATGTGATTCCTCAATGATCTATCCATCACTCTGAATCTTTAATCTTTCGAACTGTTTGAGATACCTTAGGTTATCTTCTTCGGGTAACTCTCCATACAGATCTGACTTGGCTACCCAAAAACTCTTGTATTGAGCAAGCTAAATGTGAAATCTTATCAGTTCCCACATAGTGCAAAGTCTTTGTTTCAACTTGTAGCAGTTTCTTCGACCATAGCCTGCTTTGTTACAGTAGTAACAAGTGTCTGCTCCCAGCACGATTCCTTTCCTTTGAGAATGAGTTGATGAAGTGTGAGCTCGTGCTGGTACTGCACTCTGTCTAGTATGGCTTTGCTGAGTGCAGACATTTTTTCTATTTGTAGTGTCACTTATACTGCTCTTAACAAACTTCACAGCTCTCAACGAGCTCTCACCGTTCTCATGATTCCCTTGATATCCCAACCCAACGTGGTGCTTTCCAGTTGTTCCTAACTCAAGGATCTCATCAAGGTTCTTGGTTCCATTGTTCAGCATCCTGATCTCTTTTTCCTTATCTCTCAACTGATTCTGCAGAAGAGTTTTCTTTTCCCTTTCCTGCTTGCGCATGTTCTGCCACACACACATATAGTCTTCATTAGTACCAAAAGGATTAAGGGGCAAGTTACTTACTTGTTTGTCATTTTCAGCAAATTCAAGTGCATTGACACGAGCTTCTAGAGCAAATTTATCTTTTATGAGACCCAGCTGTTCTTCACTGATTTTAACCTAGTTGTCATACAACTTGCAGTAGTGGTCCTTGCTGTATATCTCACTGTCTTCATTAGAGTCTGTATCATTATCTTCTCTTACAACAAAGGCAACATCCATCATCCTCATCTTCAGACTCGTTTTCCTTTAGATTGCCAACCAAAGCCTTGTTGTTCAGCTTACTAGGACACTCCATCTTTGTGTGTCCTATTCCCTTACACTCAAAGCACTTCAGCTCCTTCTGTTTTGCAAGGGGACATTCATATTTGAAATGTCCTATACCACCGATTTCAAGACAGACCAAGTCATGCTTCCCACCACTCTTTTCTCCTTCTATGCGGTGATGAGCATTTCTATCTTCATCACTGTGATTCCAGCGCTCTGTCCCCTTGTATTCGTTTCTTTTAACGCGTCTCAGAGCTTTGCCGAAGTTCCTTGCTAGCTGACTCATTTTTTCCTTCACTTGTGCCAGTCCATCTGATTGTGTCTCAGCCACAAAAGCTACTTTTTTCCCTGTCTTCTACTTGTCTTCTGCAACCTCCATTTCCTCTGATTTCAGTATCCCAACCAGATCTTCAAACTTCATGATGTCTGAGTTCACCACAACTCTCATTACTACCTTATGAGCTGCAAACTTTGGAGGTAGACATCGCAAGATTTTTTTCACGAGTTCCTGTTCCTTGTACGATTTTCCCAGAACAGTTGCTTTATTCGCAATGGAGCTTAGTTTGGAGCTGAATTAAACTATTGTTTCATCTTCACCCATCTTCAGATTCTTAAACGTTGATGCGAGTTGATCAAGTCTGGTTCATTTCATAGAAGTGTTTCCTTTATGGGATTTCTGCAGTATATCCTAAGCTTCTTTAGCTGATTTTCACCCTTGTATGAGCTTGAACTTGTTCTCATTGACACCAGATAAGATTGCATTCACTGCCTTAGCATTGTATTTGGAAAGGGTATTGTCAACAACAGTCCAGTCTTTCTTGGGTTTCAGTACTTTTTCGCCAGCTTCTGTCATCATAAATGGTGGTTCCCAACCTTCTTCAACTGCTAACCAAGCATCTCTCCTTGACCCTGAATGAGTTATGTCATTCTGACTTTCCAGTACCCATAACATTTGTTATCCATAATCAGTGGTTTCTGAACAGCCATCACATTTGTTATATTCTCTATTCTTTCCTCAGGATCTACAACCTGTTTGAGATAAGCGACTCATGTTGGTTGTTAGGCTCAGATACCAAATGTAAGTACCAGAATGGAGACACTCGATGTACTACAGAGGCTAACACAATAGAGACCTGTTGTAGAGCAAGATAGACACAGAATGAGGACGCATGTACAACAATTGCTAACACAAGAGAGAAACACACAGATATTCTTTTAAGTTTTTGTATTAAGAATAATATAAACAAATTACAGTCTTGTTTATTCAGATTTACACACAACCATAACTTAGTTTGCCACTGACCTATTCCTAACTACCCAAAGCTCACACAACACTACAATCTTGTAGTTGTTGCAACTCTCTGTTGAACTCCCTAGTTCACACAACACTGTAGAGTTGCAGCTATTGCAGCTCTCTTGATTTCACTCACCAAGAATACCTCTGTCGAGCTCACTAGCTCACACAACACTGCAGACTTGCAGCTGTTGCAACTCTCTCTGACTTCACTCACCAAGAACACCTCTGTCAAGCTCACTAGCTCACACAACACTACAGACTTGCAGCTGTTGCAACCAACTTGGTTTCACTCACCAAGCACACACTCAAACCTTGGAACTTCCAATTTTCTCTCTCTAGAAGTCCAACCTCTCCCAAGTTGCTGAGCACTCCTTATATAGCCTCAGCACTTCTAGGGCTTCCATTTGGTCTTTGGAATACTTCCAAAACACTCTGCTCCACCACACTGTCGCATAGCCTTCACTTTCTGCATCCTGCAGAACCTTCACTTTCTGCATCCTGTAGACCCTTCATTTTTTGCATCCTGCAGACCTTTCAGAGTTGACCCTTCTGCTTCCCTCCTGTTCAGCTGGCGTACAACAGATAAGGGCTGAGTCAGTCTTTACTTTCCTTATACAATATTTCCTTGTTTTTTCATTTTGGTGCAAGTCCTCTGTTGCACAAAGAACTTTTATTCCACCGAATGGTGTGTTGCCATCTCATCACACTTTGAGCAGACTTGGCCACATCACATTCCTTAATCAGATCACGTGTTCTTTCATAAACAAATCAAGATTCAATGCAAGTTAGTCTAGTGACAGGTAGTAAGTCCACTAAAGGCAGGCACACTTGCATGTCTCGGAATCGAATTCTGCATGAATTTGACTAATGGGACGGCCAGTTGTGACCCAATGTTGACAAAAAAAACAAATCAACTCTCTCAAACCTTTAACGATATTACTTGGGGCAAACACGATTCTCTAGAATTGAATTTAGATAAAGAAAATACAAGAATTAATACTCAACCACATGACAAAATATATTTCTCTTCTTACCGTTACTACTTATAATTTGAATGTGAGTTTTATTTTCATCTAACAACTAATACATTATTTTTGAGAAATTTTAAATATTAGTAGATTGATCTTATGTATTTAATCATAGTTTTGGAAAAGTTAAGATTTATTGTTGTGTATACGTATCTACTTATTTTTCCCAACAAGTATCCTTCGAATTTAATTCTAATAATAATGCAGCAACAATATTACCACAAATTCCCAATTTTACATTACATATTTACATTTCCTGGTCTCTAAAGAAAATCTGATATAGACCTAAGAGTTTTTGGGTTGACAGAAAAAAAACATCTAAGCTTTTTCTTAAATACAATTGTACTCTTTTTAAGTCTTTTTCCATGATAACAAGTATATAAGTAGTTTTCAGCTGAATTTTTTAAGTCAGCAGAATATATTAAGCTGAGTTTGTTTCTTAGGAACAAATTATATCCGAATATAATTAATTACTTAATTACGTAATACTAATTTAAGATAATAATTAATAATAGTCGACATGGGTTTCAGGACAAATGTCATCAGACAAAAGGTCTTTGCGAAAAGGTGGAGGAATAAAAGGAGGACGAGTACACATAAGCAACGCCCAATTCACTCCTTGGAAAAATGGGTGACGTTTCACGGCCGTTGCTCCCAAAGATGACCCTAACCGTCTGTTCGGGTCTTTGGCCAGTAGCTGAGAGATTAGATCCTTGGCTGCGCTTGGAATCGTTGGCTCTTTTGGGAATTCGAGGGCTCGAGCTACGATGTTTGCAAGGGTTAGCTCATGGTCCATTCCTTTGAATGGTGTTGTTCCATAGAACATTTCGAACATGAATATTCCTAACGTCCACCAGTCAACTGCACTCCCATGCCCTTCTCCTGCCATCCACATTTTTATGATTCATGTTAAGATCAGAACGTTTTACATCAATATTTATGGTGAGGGAATCTTGAGTATAGTTATGAAAAGGATTTGGAGATTACCTGAGACAATTTCAGGAGCCAAGTACTCATGTGTTCCAACGAAAGACATAGACCGGACGTCCACAGGCTCAGCCACAAGCTCAGGACCGTTATTACGGTGATCGGTTTTCTTCTTGCGTCTTCGGATTCTCGGGTGGAAACAGGAGACAGCAGGGACAATACAATTGGGAATCATGCAAGAAGAAGATGTGGTCTGATGGTGGTCCATGCCTTGGTTCTCGTTCTGGTCAGAAGAGCCGTTAGGAGGGTTGTTCCGGTTCAGCAAAATCTGTGGTGTGGAGGTAGATTCATCACATTTTAAAGAAAGATCGAAATCGGTTAACATGATGTGACCATCCGATCGAACTAAGACGTTTTCTGGCTTCAAGTCGCGGTAAACAATCCCCATCATGTGAAGATATTCAATGGCCACGATCACTTCCGATACGTAAAATCTGGAAAATAGTAAGAGAAATGTTGATAAGCAATGTGAAAAGAAGAGACAAGGGAGAAGAAAACAGGGTAGTGAGGACAAAACGAATAATTGAGATTTACAATAATTAACAAGCGTGTTTTGGATTCTTTGGTTTACAATTTTAGGTATTGTGGACAAAACAGCTTCTGTTGGATTTGGAGACAAGAGGATGATGTTTCGGGAATCATGTCACTATGCATAAGGAACAAAAAAGGACCTACAAGGGTTGGTTGGCTTAACGAACTCTTTTGTCTCAAATAGAGTTCTGGTGCAGAGACATTAACCCAAGATTCCTCTAGTCGAGCATTTTGTTTTCATGGGTCCACAATCAAACAAACAGACTCCACACATAAACATAGTAAAAAGTGTACAACATAGGCGTATCCCTAAGAACAAATTCACACAAACGATAGACCCAAAACTACAATTCCGTAAAGCCATTGTTCTCTATATCATTAAAAGAAAAACAATGTAATTGAGTTCGGAAAGGCACTTCTTCCTTGGAAGGAAATTATACCCCATTTTCTATGGACCCAGATTCTATATGTAAAAAACTAGACAATTGAAGGAAAAATGGTACCTCATTTTTTTTTGTAGGACAACCTTAGGAAAATAAGTAGTATTATATAAGGAATCCCTACAATAACGATAAAAAGCTACACTACTATTTGTTTTGGTTCTCAATCATTTTACTCTTAACACTTACGAAGAAACTAGTAGAAACATGGTCAAAAACCAACAAAAAAAGGGGAAAAAAATCTATAACCTATACAATATAATTTTGACTTAAGTAAACACACTGAAGTCACAAGAGTTATATATAAAAATAAAAAACTCAATCGTAACTTCACTTGCAGGATTTCCTATTAACGTGTAAACTACTGTTTCTCTCTTTTTTTCTTTTTTTGATAATTTTTTTTAAACTACTAATTGTCACAAGACAATAACTTAAGAACACAAATAAATCAGATCTATCATCAACCAAGATCCGGAATTCTAGTATTATCACGTGATACAAATTTGGTCCATAACTGGTAATAAGTGACTAACTCAACTAACTTCATTAACTACCAAACAATACCATCGTTTCAATTCTAAGCCACAACTACCTATAAATACAGGTTAATTCACAAAATTCCTCCTAATCGTGGGACCAACTCATTAAAACCATTTGACGGTATTTAAATATTTTAGTTCATTATAACCACCGGTTTCTAAAGGAAATGGCAATATTGTAAATATTATTACAAGAACCTACCTTAGCTGGGATGTGCTTGTACTGAAGCCACATGATCATAGGAAAAAATATATTTTATTTTCCATTTACATGCCATGCTACGTGATTTAATTCAATCAAGCGGGTCCTACTACAAACTTACACGTGTCATTAAGTTATTCGTTACAAGCTCAAAGTCAAACCCCACTTATTTTGACTTTTTAGTTATTCGTCCGCACCAGATTGCAACTACTTAATTGCCCTACTATTTACGCACACATGTAAGATGTTGTTAATCGTGCGTACATTTGCTTATAAATATTTAAAAAATAAAAAACTATACACTTAAGAGTATTATAATAATGCTTACTCTATAGCTTTCATTAAATTACACTTTCTAGTCCCTAATTCGTGTGGCGTAAATAGACTTTTTAGCATTATCGAGCACAGCAATCAATAACAAATCTAGTAAATCCATCTATGAATATAATCTAAAATTGAGTGAAAAATACTGTAATCTCGGACGAAATTAAGGAACATTACAAGTAATAAGTTAACGGGACTATGAAAAGATTGTCGTTAGTGTATAATTACCGTTAAAATGGCAATAATCTAGTGATTTAGGGTGTAGGGGAAATTAGAAGCCATAAATTCTGTTATGTGTTTAAGTGTTAACTACGAGACAATGGCCAGCTGGCGGGTCCCACTTTTCCCTGATTTCATCAGCTTTTTTTATAAGTTTTCACTTCATAATACTCCCAAAGATTTTTAAATATTTTATTTTTAGAAACTGAATATTTTAATTATTGGAAAAAAATTGGAAGGAGATAACGGAAACTGTTACCTGACGGCGGATTCGTGGAAGCGTTTGTGAGTTTGTTTTTGACGGAGAACGTGAAGGTCACCGCCGGGACAAAACTCTGTTAATAAACAAAGCCATTTTGGAGAATCAATGGCGGCGTAAAGCGTTGGAAGAAAAGGATGCTCAAGCGATTCGAGAATCTCTCTCTCCGTTTTAGCTCTGCCTTCTTTGCTTCGACTCGCGAGTTCCTTTTTATCCATCACTTTAGCGGCTAACGGCGGTAATTTCACGGCGGCTGTTTCAATTCCGGTTGCAGTTACGACGGAGGAGGATTTGAATTCGGCTAAGAAAACCGAACCGATGTCGCCGGAGCCGAGACGGAGACGGAATCGGAGATCGGAAAGCGAGAGTGATGATCGAAGTGAGGGAGGGAGTTTGGAGGAGGAAAATGAACCGTGAGCTGACGTAGCCGGAGTTAAAGCTGCAGCAGAGGAAGATGAACGAGAACCAGAACTTGTACTTCGATTCACGGTAGTTCCAGCTGATGTAAAGCTTATACTCTGTAAATCGTCAGCTAAATCGTCCGTCCATGGCTCCATCTTCCGATCTACTCAGAGACAATGAGTAAAAAAATCGAGAGAGAAGAGAGAGAGAGATTTGCCTATGGAGAAGTAACTGTGAGACTTTGCCTTTTTGGGGGAAGAGAAAATAGAATCAAAGAAGATTACAAAGGCGATGGGTATGGCAATGGCATAAGTTGTAATTTAAGGACTAAACAATGACGCGTTTCGTAATTAACTTATTTGCTTATTTTAAAAGCAATTATATATATCGATGGTTAAGGATGATATACAATATGGTATAGTTTATAAATTAACCTATTTATTGATATGTTTATTTATGTAAAGTAGACAATAATTAGGGAATTATTTGAAAGGATTTTTGGCTCTCCATGATTTTTTAAGATCTTACTTATTGCTTCTGTTCCAAAACAGGGAAACAAAGAAACATATAATCTAGGCCCCTACCAAAAAGATAATGACATATACATATTTTGTGTTTGTTTCTATTTCAATTGTGGTTATATTAGTAAAATATTCGTATGTTAATAATACATAAAAATATCTAATCACTGTCTTTTGAAAAAATTATGTCATCTGGCACACAAGGCCGAGTATATACAAGTTAGGTCTCTTGTCTCCTAAGAAAAGTTAAGAACACAAACCTAAAATACATCTTTTATAGGCAACTATAGAGAACTTGTATACACATCCATATATGGCTTTGATATAACCAAAAAGGGTTACGAGTGGTTCAAAAGAGAAACCTAAGAAACCAGAAGTGTTCTCCTAAAGAAGAGGACCCCATTTTGTCCAGGATGCACTGAAATCACGAGAGATAAGTTGGACTTTGCACTTTGGTGAAGCTACCTTAATAAGCTTCTGCGGTTGAATTGATACTTTCACTTCTTCGTCCAAAGATGAATCATAGTATAAAACAACTTGTTCAAGATGTGGCATTGTCTCCAAAAAGTGCTTGATTTGCTCTATTTGCTTCTCTGTGTTCTCATTGTTGATTAAGATCTTTAACACCTTCACTGGACTTGATGTTAAGCAACTAGAAACATCTTCCTTTCCAGATTTGCACAAACACACTTCACCGCATCTGTCTGTAGCTTTGTGTAGGAGCCCCTGAAACATAATGAGGAAAGTTCAATTGTAGGAGTTCCAAAAATTTGTGAGTGTTTGCGTTACAGGTCTTTGTTTCATACTTGGAAGACCAGAGTTTTAAGATTTGGACAATTCTTAAGCAGCCTTGGTAATGATTCCCATCCAACTTCTGAGTCACTCTGGATAGTTAAATGAGTCAGGTTGTTGAATATCGGTATCGATTTGCAGCAGAACGTGAGTACCTGAGACAGAACTATCTCATTATCCACTAGAGCAAGAACAATCACTCTCAAATCCTTTATACAAAGATGCATAAACCAAAAAGATTGGGAGAAAGATAAGTCATTGGAATATAAACCTCAAGAGTGTTCTCAGATAAGTAGAGGATTCGAACATTGTGTATTGCCATTATAAAATCTGTTGCACTACCAACCATATTGACCTCTAACTCTGAAGCACTTGGGGCTCTAACCTCTTCTAACTGATCATATGTCATCAGAAGATCGATTTTGGCTTCCACTAGGGAGTCAAAGTTCAATATCGGATACTTTTCCGCGTAGACTTCAGAATATTCTAAGTAGACAAGATTCGGTGTATCAAAGGAGACACTATTTGGATTTTCCTCAAGTATGCTCCCATGAAACGTCAGCCTCTTCAGAGTTGGAACAGAGACAGAGAAAGAATCCCAGTGATACGAGAAGATATTATCCATAACTAGTTCTTCAAGCACGCTACAACCAGATATAAGCTTCCTAAACCCATCATACTCCTCCAATTGGAACAAAATTCTTTCAAGACAGAGACTTTTAAGCAGTGGAAGATGAACTTCTTTCACACCAAGTGAAGTGTAACATTCAGAATCTATCCTCAGCCTAACCAATGTCGTGCTAAAAAAGATACTTGAAGGAAGTGCAAAATCCTCATTCGAATGCAAGATTAGACAAAGATCCGATACACCGCGTAACAACACATTGTGTATCCAAGGAATGACACAATCTGGATCAACTGGATCTTCCTGCTCTTTAAGCTTTAATGAGAACTTGTCTAAAGGAGAATCACCTTGCAATAAAGATTTTGAGACATGAACTATAACCCATTACCTTTAATGGATTCTGTATCCTTTTCTCAGGATGCAGATAGATGGAGTCATCAAAATCGAGGTTTGATACAAAAGCAAACAGATCACGCCATCTTTTCGAGAGAATTGATGTTAAAGCAGCTTCTTTTGTAGTAAGGAATGACAAAATGTGGCAAACAAGTTCGTCTGGCAAATCGTTGAACATATCTTTAGATACAGAATCCATCTTCTTCGGATGCGTTCGCAAATCGAAACTTTAACTCAACAACCTGAATAAAGAATGTGAAATCGATGAGTTAGAAAACTTCGAAACAAAAAGATTCCACATTTCATTGTTTCTTCCATCAAAATCCAACCTCAAGCATGAACCCACAAAGAAAAAAGAAAACAATCTTTAAGATCAGAAGAAAGGATTCAGAAAAAACTTACGTGTGATTTTGAGATTCGAATCACAAAAATGGGTCAACATTTGACAATGTTCGAGCAAATTTCTTCGTTGCGATCGAGTGTGAAGCGAATAATTGAAATTTGGGATTTCGAAATTGTAGATGACAGCGAAGAAACGGATTTTCGACTTGCTCTTGGTAAAATAGTTAACTCTTTCATGTTATAAATATAAGCATGAGATTATTTAGATTCAATGATATTAGGTAATCGAATTTTTATACTGTTGACTATTTCGGTTTGTAAATATAGATATATGGCTGGTCTTATATTCAGACTATCATATAATATACTATCAAATATATAGATAATATTGTAAAATTTTAAAATTTGGTAGCATATTTCGAATACCTAGTTTTAGTTTAAACTCGGTTGACAAAATTATTAATTTTAGAAAATAATTCGTAACATATGTTTGTTTTAAATTTAGTTGAGAAAAAATAAATATAATATGTACATAAATTAAAGAAATTTAGACGCATACGTGTTTGTAACTTTGGATGTTGAAACATAAAATAAAAACAACGGACACATAAACATATTTATCTTATGTCTAGATACCTTTGTATATTTGTATAAATCTTAGTCTATTAGATAGTAAACAGAATATGACTTCCAAAATAACAAAAATTAAAATCATACTATATTGTAAATTTTAACCCACACATAAACTTTGTTTTTTGAATACTGAGTTGAATCACAAATTTTTCTTCTGACTACGAAACATATCCACTACTCGAACTCTCACCTAAAAATTGATCATAACTCATTGTCGAAAATGGTAATCACAAAATGGAATCATAACCGATGAAGAAAAAAGTAAATTGACCGAAATGGTAATTGTTGTAAATATTATAAAACAAAAAAAAACTGACCAATAGTTGTAAATATTTACAAATAGAAATTTATTTGATAAAATGTATTAGAGCTTTAATAAGAGTACAAATGAGAGAAATATTTTTTGTTTTCTTCTAGAAAACAAAAAAACTATAAATACAGTTTACAGTCAGCCGTGTGGTAGCCTCACGATCTTTGCCTTCGGTGGTGACCGATAGGTGTAAATATTTTTTCTCTTTCTCCTAGCAAGATTTTATTACTTCCCGGTGAAGTGCATCAACTGCTTTCTTTAGTTCTCTTGCCTTTATACCTAGTTTAGTTGCTTCCTAAATGACATTTAGATGACTTGTCAGGCTATTAAGAGTGCCAATAAGCCGAAAACTTAACATGAAAAAAATGATAACCAACACAAGGAACCTTTATATACTATGACCAAGTGATAACAGCCTTTGGTCGCCTTATGATTGTAGTGATATGTCCCACCAACACCACCAAATATTTAAACAATTTGAGATAAAAGAGTTTCTTAGAATTTTTATAGAGGATCCAAAAATGACGGCCACCAAGAGTCTTATACCTAACAAATTATTGATTCATTTTCTACACAATCATGCTTTATGAATGATCAACAGCCTAAAAAATTACAGAGACGTTACGTCAGATACCTACGTATCTATATCATCCAAAAAAGTGCATTGGTTGTTATGTTGAACCACAAAATTGTAGATGTCAATTACCTATCTCAGACGGGTGAGAAGATCAAATATATGTGCATAGTTATTCATCAATGTCCCAACCTAAACATACATGCAAGCACAAATGTACATGGCTCAGTCAATAACAAAATTTTGTTACATAAACCAAAGAGCATAAACCAGTAGAAGGCAATAGAATAGAAGTAAATTACGTATCAAACTGCCCATGGCTGTCTTTGTATAGAGATTCATAGTAATCAGTCTCCTTATATCCTTTGCATCTAATGCATCTCGCCTCAATGAGATCTGCAAAAGATCTTATTTAAATGTTAAGGTAAAGGTATAGTGTTTCATAGTAATTCCCCTTTAAGAGATCTATGCAAGCAAAATTTATATGTAGAGATCAAGCTCGGAACGGAAAGTGAGGAACATACAATTCTAGGAGGAAGAGCAAGGTCAGCGGCCCTGCCCAATTTGGTACGTTTTAGGAGGATCTTTTCCAGAACTGTCTTTAAGTAATATCATGGCCATCCTACCGCTTACAGACCTTGGATATTTTTCTACTGGTTTGGCCACATTCTAGCACAAAAACAAAAAACAACAGAAGGACAAGATAAAAATGTTGAACCTGCTTTAGTAATTTGGTAAATTATTAAGCTGGTACCTCAAGTTACCTTGTTCCACCAACAGAAACGGTGAAATGCATTATGAGGACAGCTGGAACATACATACGGTCTTTATCACCACCGAAGACAAAGAACAAAGAAAGTTAAACAACAGAAATTATTAAACTATGGAACAAAACTATGAGAAATGAGAAAAGGACTACGAAACCATGTAACACTTTGTATAGGAATATACAAAACAGAGTCACAAACAAAGGATTTCAAATGATCAGATCATTAATTCGATCAGAAGATGAAAATACAATTTGAAATACTACAAAAAACAAAAGCGAAAGCACAAATGAATTAGGTGAGAATCAAAAATCAAAATTAATCTATGATCTGATTAGATGAATTTGCAGAAATTTGGGAACAAGCAAATAAAAGTGAAGATGTAGAAGAAAATACCATAGAAAGATAATGAATTCACAGGACAATTGATGAGTGTTATGATGGCAACACCATCGCTACCAACTTCCATCACCGTCTTCCCCTTCGTTCGTGAATTCATATTTCGGTAGCTTTAATTGGTTCCTTTCTCTCTACGATCCTCGGTGAGTGAGAAGGAATAAGAAATCCAAAAGAACATAATTAGAAAAATAAAAACGAATGTGAATAAAAAAATAACAGATCCTTCCCCCATCGTCAAAGTATGCATAAAAATATGCTTTGAAAACATTTGATGGTCCATAGGAGTCAAATTTTCTGCCTCATATATTAAGCAATTTTCTGCCTCATATAATTGCTTTTCATATCTGAACAATATGCAGAAAATTTGCTTAATACGTTTGCCTCACTCACCTCTCACTGAAGTGAATTATTATGTTTTTCCTACCAATTTGCTTAATACTTTTGCACTGCTTCAAGCATAAGCCGCCAACCTTTTTGGTTCCCTTGAAAAGCATAACAAAAAGGAAGTTAAGACATGAATAAAACACAGACCAACAAAGAGATAAAAATTGTAAAACTGTATAATAAACAAATACCCTTTCAAAGGAACTTGGAAGAAGAAGACCCAAAATCACAAATAGAAAAAGAGGAAGAAGAATAAGAAGAAATCGTACGAATCTGATTTAAAGTCGAAGAAGAAGAAGACAACAAAGCATTCTCTGGTTCATGTGATTTTGGTTTTCTGACTCTATTGTGTCGATTTCTGGGTATTGATTGATTAAAAACCCTCGATTTTTCCAGATTTTGGATCTGGGTTTTTGAGAAGAGAGGAAAAAAAATGAATATCGTCTCTGTGTTCTTCTTTGTTCTATTACTCTGCAACGCTTCGAGTTCGTCTTCTTCTTCATCTCTAAGTTGGGCAAATAGAAATTTTTATTTTTTCAATGCATAAACCGAAAAGAAGCGAAATGAACTGTTATTCGAGAAGGAAAATGGGAATAATTGTGTGGAATATGTGTTAGTGGGGGAAGATATTGGATAGAGAAAAAATGTGGAGAACTGATTGTTGTAAAGTGCATTACTAAACAAATAATAAAAGGACTTAAATGCAATTACATAATGGGGTTTTTAAATTTTTTTTACAAATTAAGGTTCATACAGTAAGGGACCTCCGTTTTACTAAACTTAAATATATATATATATATTTTAGAAACTTAATATGATATAAAATGATATGTATGAAATTTAAAAACAATTTTTTTAGAAATTAATTGTTTTTTTGGCAAATGGTATTTAGTCTAGTGGCAGAGGTAAGTCCACTAAATGAAGGTGCACTTGCATATATCGAGATCGAGTTCTGCCATCTACATTATGCAGGAACTTGACTAATGGGTCGGCCAGTTGTGCCCAATATTTTTGACAAAAAAAGAAAGAAATTATATGTTTTTTCAAAAAATATTATAAGTTACATATCTTAATTTAGACCAATAAATTATTTTAATTTCTTTTAGCTTTAAAATTTATTTTAAATTATTCTATAGACAATAACATACACTAAATCAAACTGTTTACTTTATTTTACAAGAATTGTTTAGGTTAAAATTAAAATTAATACTTTCTCTATCCTATAATCTTTATTAATTCATTTTTAATTCCAATCTGACACGTGAAATAATTATGTTGATTACTAACTTTGGAAACCCAAATTTATAGATTTTGGGATTTGATTTTATCCCTTTTATCATAAAATATAAATACAGAATAATTTTTGATCATTGGATTTAACATTTAAACTGTTTTGTTGATTAGTAACTATTGAAATCCAACATTATAGATATTATGATTTTATTTTATTATTTTTCATAAAATATAAATACTATAATTTTTGATCGTTGGATTTAATATTTGGAATAATCCCAGTTATTAATAATTTTGAAACTCAATATTATATAATAGATTTTAATTTTATCATTTTTCTATAAAAATATAAATACGAATAACTTTTTTATCTTTGGATTTGACATATGAAACAAGTCCGTTGATTAGTAACTTTTGAACTCAATTTTATATAATAGGACTAAGATTTAATTTTATATTTTATTTAATAAAATATAAATATGAAGTAATTTTTGATCTTTAGATTTGACATTTTGAATAATCCTGTTGACTACTAACTTTTGAAACCCAACTTTATATAATAAAATTAGGAATTGATTTATTTTTTTACTTATTAACATATAAATACAGAATAATTTTTGATCGTTGGATTTGACACTTGAAACAATCTTGTTGACTACTACTCTTTGAAACCCAACTTTATAAAATAGGATTAGGAATTAATTTTATCTTTAATCAAACAAAATATAAATAAAAAATATTTTTTGATCGTTGGATTTGACATATGGAACAATCATGTTGATTACTAACTATTAAAATCTAACTTTATATAATAGAATTAGGATTTGATTTTAGAGGAATTTTGAGAAATGCCTTTTTTAGTGTATCACTTTGCAAAAATGCCTCTTGAAATTTATTATTTCAAAAATACCCCTCATTAATAAAAAATAACAAAAATACCCTCAAAAAATTTATATATATATTTTTTGAAAAAAAAATTCCCGCAAAAAGTGAAAAAATTTATGAAACTTTTTCTCAAAAAAAATTTTACGGTAAAAAAAAATTTTCCCGCCAAAAGAAATTTTCCTGCCACAATTTTTATTAGGTTGCTTATAAAACTTTATAAAATTTTTATAAACACCTCAAAGTTTTTTATAAACACCTTATAAATTTTTTGTAAACACCTTATAAATTTTATAAGCTCTATTATAAAGCCTTATAAATTTTGATAAGCACCTTATACATTTTGATAAGCATCTTATAAATTTTTTATAAATACCTTGTGAATTTTATAAGCTCTCTGATAAAGCTATATAAATTATATAAGCTCTATCATAAAGCCTTATAAACTTTATAAGCTTCTAAAACCTTATATATTTTATAAGCTCTCTTATAAAATTTTTTTATAACTTCCTTATAAAATTTTTTGGCGGAAAACTTTATTCGTATATCAGAAAAAAAATTTGGCGGGAAAATTATTTTTTTTGTCGGGAAAAAATTCTTTTTTGCGGGAAAATTTTTTTGGCGAGAAAAATGTTTGTGAAAATATAGAAAATAAGAATCTAAAGATATTTTGGTCATTTTTTTATAATAAAGGGTATTTTTTGAAAATGTCCAAAAATGAGGGCAGTGATGAAAATATTCTTCTTTGAGGGGGCATTTTTGCAATTCTCCCTTGATTTTATCATTTATTTAATAAAATATAAATACACAATAACTTTTCATTGTTGGATTTGACATGTGGAACGATCTTGTTGGCTACTAACTTTTGAAACCCTACATTATATAATATGATTAGAAATTGAATTTATATTTATTTAATAAAATATAAATACGCAATAATTTTTGATCATTGGATTATACACGTGGAACAGTACCGTTAAATACTAACTTTTTGAAACCCAAATTTATATAATAGGATATATTTTTCGTTAGAGAAATCAGAACCAAGTGAAGATGATACGGATTAATCATTTATTCTTGCGCCAAAGATCTTCCTATTTTCAAGGGAATTGGAGTTACATCTCTTTTTATAAATAATTTTTAATATAATAATTTTTATATAATAAGATTAGCAATGAAAATTAATTTTTTAAGAATTAATTTTTTAACAATTAATATTTCTGATTTCCTTATTGATTAAGATTACTTTTTAGGTGAGCAATTCTTTTTAATATAAGTTAAAAACTGAAAAAATCTATTTAAAGATATATTTTATCATATTTAAAAAAGATAAATACAAAAAAATTTCTGATCATTAAATTTTAACACATAAATCATCCTGTTAATGAGTAAATTTAAAACTTTACTTTATATAGTTGGACTTTTTTTCATTTTAATAAATTATTTTTATTATAAAATTAATTTTGTTGACTACCAACTTTTGAAACCCAACTTTATATATTAAGATTAGGAATTGATTTTATCTTTTACTTAATAATATATAAATACAGAATAATTTTTGATCGTTAGATTTGACACTTGGAACAATCTGTTGATTACTAACCTTTGAAACCCAACTTTATAAAATAGGATTAGAAATTGATTTTATCTTTTATTTAATAAAAAGTAAATACAAAATAATTTTTGATCGTTAGATTTGACACATGGAACAATCCTCTTGATTACTAACTTTTAAAACCTAACTTTATATGAAAGAATATTTCTACAAATATTTTTATTTCAAAAAATATTTTTTAAAAATAAATAAATAAAATATATGTTAAACTAATACTTACATATCTTAGTTTAGACGAATAAATAATTTTAGTTCTTTTTATTTTAAAATTTTATTTAAAATTAATCAATGAAAATAACATACACTAAATCTAATTTTAATTATATTTTGTGGATTTGTGTAGGTTAATATTTAATTTAATACTTTCTCTAGCATGTAATCTTCATAAAATTATTTTTTACTCTAATTAGACACATGAAACTATCTCATTGATTGATAGCTTTGTAAACTCAACTTTATAGATATTATGATTTGATTATATATTTTTTTGATAAAATATAAATACTGAATAATTTTTTATCAACACTAGGCCATAATTGGTCGGCCCATTAGCCGTGTTCCTACATAATATAGACAATATGACACAAGTTTCCTAGGATCTGAGCTTGATGAAGGATTTATCGATTTTGTTTTGGCTTGAGAGTTGATGAGTCAGAACGTGTGACAGATGAAGGATCTGGTGCAGAACGTGAATGATGAAGAACGGAACAGATAGATGTCGAGTCTGATGAGATATTACACATTCAAAAGAACTCTAAGATCTCTAGATACTACACACTAGTGATCAGTAACTAAAGATATAACACACCTTAGAAGAATTCAAGAGATTAAACCCTCAATTACGTTTTGTATTTTAGAATGATGATGGAATGAGTTTTATAGAGCAAAACATAGGGTATAAATAACAGAAGCCACACAAAAATTAGGGTGTCTTTAGGGTAAAATCATGGGCTTAAAATATTAGCCTAATGGGCCTAAGGAATGTGTAAACCTTTCAGCCTCATTAAAAACCTTAGTGTTAAAACCCATTGGGATAAAACACACTTAAGGGAAAAAGAGTGTTGAATGGTTTACACGCCCATTAGCCAACCTTCTTGAGTGCTCAGTGTAAGCATCAAGTTATGCTGTTATGGANTTGAGTGCTCAGTGTAAGCATCAAGGTATGCTGTTCTGGAGATTCGGATGTGTGCATCTTGGTGAGCATTCCTTCAATAGCTTGGTTCAGCAACTTCCTTCTAGCTCTAGTCCTTGGTCCACTCGCTATTGCTACTTTCAATTCAGCTTCATCTTCATGCTTATCCGAGTCTCCATTGTTGTGTTCTCC
>OVBA01003389.1:181-28220 GCA_900406435.1 Lepidium aucheri | reverse complement strand
CTTTGCTCAATGATTTGATAGCTTAGAAACCGAGAAAACCTTGTTATCAGGTTTATTTTCATGTTTTGCACTTGCATACAATACATTCTGCATATGGAGCGGATTTAGGTATCTTAGGGAGCGTTTTGGAGTCAAATGGATGCAAGGAACAGATCAGGCAAACTTAGGAAGAAATGGGTGACCAAAGGAGCAGAAAAGTCAGAGCTCATACCCCCCCCCTCAAACCTCAACCTCCCACCATAAAGAGCGGGATTGACCGAAGAACCCCACCTCGCACAAACACCTCGTATGAAGGCCTGAAGGATGACACAAAACCTTATCTGTCTGAAGAAGGAGCCTACCTCGCGATCAAGCCTTGTTCTTCCACTTCGAGGACCGCCTCAAAATAACACTTGTTGACCATTTTGAGGCGGTTTAACTAAGAAACTAGGTTTATGTTTGTTTAGGCTATAAATCGGCCCTTGAGCCGCAAAACTCGGCATCTAATTTTCTTATCTTTTATGAAAGGTTTTTAGATTCTCTCTAAGTTTTGTAGAACTCAAATCCTTATGATTGTTGGAAGTTAATTTAATGTTGATTTGATTTTCATTTTGTCTTCTATTTTCTGATGTTGCTTTAGCTTTTAGATTGTCGTTCTTTACTTTTAATGCTGATTACTTCTTTATCAAGGTTTGAGCTCTCACCCGCCATGAGTGAGTAGATCAAACTTGGGCAAGGAGGAAATGAGGTATATCGGTGTGAATCTTTGTAGATCTAGGTTGCTTCTAGTTAGATTAGACAAGATCTTACTAGATCTAGTGGTCTTATTGCCAATTTCATTCTGGCCACTTGAACTCGGACCAATTTCTCCGTGGCAGAATAGGGTTCGTCGAGGTGCCGATCTCAGCTATATCTAGAGTAATCTTCACTTGGGGCAAGAGATTGGATTCCTTGTGAGATTAGTATATTTTAGAGGGTCTGATCTTCATGCTCATCCGATCTAATTTCCACTACTAGGGTAGACTCGGAGTTTCCTCAGGTGAAGGTTCATGATCGCGAGAGTGACTTGACCAAGCCACGATCTCCTTGCTTTGGATCAATCCTGATTGGGTATTAAGAAACCGAGTTCCTCCATAGCTTAACATCGGTCGCCAACCTCTTCCGCCTTGTCCATTCACTTATTCGCAGATTTATTGTTCAGATCTTACTTCACTTCTTCATGCTTTGTTTTCGAATTTCTTTTTGTCTTATTGTCCTAGCTATTTTGTCTTATTCTCATGTTTTAGGTTGGTAGATTGTGACAGAATTTTTACCACCATTGACCTTAAACTAGATAGGTTGATTAGTCCTACTTGCCTATCATCATTCCGAGTATTGGTTCGACATATACCCCTCGTCTACCACTCCATCTTACCACAATGATTTGATGGAAAGAAAACCGCAAAATCCTTTTATCATGTAACAAGTTCTCGTGGAAGGTGCAGGGCTATGAATTTACGACTCAAGTAAACACGCATCCTCTAGATTGTTATGATTTCATCTTGGGTGTTCAATGGTTAGTCACGTTAAGTCCTGTATGGTGGGATTTTACAAATCAAGGGATGAAATTTACGCTTAATAGTGAGGAAAATATGCTTCGTGGGCTTACTACTAAGTCAAGCTTTTACATTAAATAAGGGAGATGGTCTTGACAAGCTATCACTTCAAGGCTCAAAAATGGCTATGCTTCAGCTCCGAGAGTTGCAGGAGAAGACGACATTAGTGGAAGTTGACGATGAGAAAGCGTTGTTGACAAAAAATCTAAGAAAAAATTGGAAACAAAAGTGGTCAAACATTAAAAAAAAGTTGTTACAAAAATCTGGGTGCAACGGAGAGGAGAGTCTCTGGAGTCCGCGTCACTGATTTTAACAAGATTTAACCGTTCAGTTCCTTGATTTTCAGCCTTAAGGACAAGTTTGTTGCTAGGAGCGGAGTACTCTAACAGCCCTGCCTGTTACGTTTATCACTTTCTATAATTCTCTTCGGTTATGTTGTTTCCTTTTAGGTTATTTCCGGTTTAATTACAATTATGAGCCGGTTATCCTGAACGATTATGTATTAAACTCCTCCCAACTCTTTGTGGAAGTTTCAACAAAAATATAAAAACTTTTCTTCTCTCAAAAATATTTAATTTCCAATTACCAAGTTTCAAAATCTCCAAAGTGATCCTACTATCTTTGTGACCATCTTTTGGATTGAGTTTGCCAATCTTAGCACTTGAAATATAGATTGTGGATTGGGTTGTTTTGGTTACCGTTACAATCTCCTTTAAAGAGAAAAGAAGTAAGATACTCTCCCACAAAAATAGAAAAAAAGATCGAATTAATTTAATCTGTTTGTAATGAAAAAAATGTGATTGTTTATCAATATGTCCAGCAAATCTTAAAAAGTTACATGAGCCAAGAATACTAACCCATCTGAAGCTGTTACCAATGGACAACCTGAATTTATTTTGGATTTTCTTAAAATTAAATTAATTAAACCAGAACATAAAATGATCCCAGTCAACTAAAATTAAATGGGAAAAGGGTCAATTAAATATCGAGATTTCCTGATTTTACGGAATTAAAATAAACTATTTCTCTCTTCAAAAAAAAGACAGAACTTTTTGTTGATTTTGCCAATTTATGATCAATGTTAGTCAAACTTAATCTCTATTAATCTCCATCAAAGTTAATGTCAATTGGCGTTAAATAAAACTCTGTCTTTTGTCCAAATAAGTTACACTCTCTGTTTTAGTCTACCTTTTGCTAAATACCAATTTTAAACCCTAAACGACAAACAACAGAGAATTTTCTTCTCTTTCTCTGTATGCTTATCGGTTCGATTTCTAAGCCTTAACCTCAAATCAAAGATGTCTCGAATGACGAAGGATGCTATGCGGACTCTAATATATTCAACCCAAAGCTCAACTCAATGCTCAAATCCGATTGCTCTTGTTGTAGAAAGAGACGAAGATTTCGTTGAGAATGAGATTGAAGGAGAAGGATTTTAGGCAGAAGGTGGAAAGTGATACATGTTATGCTTGTAAGGTTTCTTAAGATAGTTTTTTTTTGTTTTGTTTTTGCAGAAACCATAAATATTCTAAAATCATGTGAAGTCTCATAATCATACAAAGATCACATCTTCCTCATTTTCTCCAACACATTTTCTATCTCATCAACAGTTTTCAATTTCGCTTCTTCAATCATTCTTTTGTGAGGATTCAATGGCTTTTTCTCCATCAGCTACATACAAGAAGGCAACATATGCGTAGAACTTGTTGTAAAACATATTTTTCCAAAGCTCCAAAATTTTATATATTTCAATCAGAACATATAAATCACACTACAACTTCAAACGAGACACTCATAACATCTTAACAACTTACACCATCAGAGATAACAAAACACAACAAGGCTTCTTCTCCATTTTTATTTATGAAATCGAATATTTTCTTGAGATTTAAGGATGGAACAAAATCAAAATCGATAGATGAGATAGAGAAAAATATATAGATCAAGGAAGTCGAACAAATTGTAGAGAAAGGAAGATAAGAGAGAAATTGAAAATCGATTTCAAGAAAATCTCAAAATCATAATTTGGAAAAAAAAATTAAGGTCCTGTTTATTCTATTGGGGCAAAACACAGAGTTTTATTGAACGCCAATTAACATTAACTTTGACAGAGATTAACAGATGGTTCTATTTGACTAACAGCGATTATAAATTGGCAAAGTCAACCAAAATGAGGAAAGTTTGGTATGTAATTGATGGTTTTCTTAAAATTTAAACTTGGTTTCAATTTACCCTAATCCCTATTACAGGAGGTACTGCCGAACATGTACGAGACCTATCTCTTTTTCAGGACGCAGATTATCCCTCCTAACAAACGAGAGACGGCGAATCCAATTCTATGGCTAACCTTATCCTTGTTTGAACCACTCTCTGACAAAAACCACAAACTTCTTCTTAATGGCACACAACAAAAATGTTGTACGCAATAGAGGAATGGGTGCTACTTGGGTCAATCCTCTAATTTCTATAGCACTGGAGTATCCTCCACCAGCAGACAATCCTTTAGAGACAATTGAAGAAGAGGGAGACTTGTTTACTGGAGATTTCAAAGCTGGTATGGAACATGAAGAAGAAAAATATGAGAGTCAAGGTCCTGAACTGGCTGAGGTAGAAGAAGATGAATCATCATCATCAAAAATTTGCCCGATTTTGATTTGCACATATAGGACAAATGAAACATTCCGTAGTGGTTGTTTAGGGTTGATGAACTATTTAATTTGCACATATTAATGAAATATTTAATATATTCTTACTATTTAATGGATTCTTCGATTGTTTAGGGTTGGGGTTGTGTTAACTAAGTTGTACTAGATTTATTTTTCTCCTAGAAGTTGATGAATTTGTAAGATAGATTTTTATAGATTGATTCATTTGGATGTGATGAAATGAAAATTAGGATTGTTTCATTAGAATTGGATGAAATTAGATCGATAGGTTGTACAGATTGAGTGCAATCGATTAAATAGCTAATTGATTACTGTATATCGATATATAATATACTTATAAAATTTGACTTGAATGGATTAAATAAAATTGACTTTCATTATTTGTATAGTTTGACTTACTAGTCTAGAATCCATTAAATAGTAAGAATATATTTGAATTGTCTGTGATTTTATATTGAATACATGAGTATTTGATAAGTTGATTTATCTTTGATATTATATTCTATGTGATAAGACTAGACTTGTTCGTGATTATATTGTATTGTTTGGCTAATGATTTGTCTATGATTTCATATTGAATACATGACTATTGATTAATTTTGATTTTTTGAGTGTAGGCTTGATTTGTAAGTGTGATTACTTTAACTTTGAAATACTATTTGTCCAAGAACATTTTCATTTCTTTTGTAGGATTTGATCGGGGAAATGTGAGTAATGCCACCGTTGAGCACATATCTGTCATCAAAGGAATATTTGTGAACAACTAAAATTGTGACAAGGTGCTATGTTGCAAAAATAGGTGGAGATACTAGAGACATTGCTCAACGTCTTCGAGAAACAGTAGTTCTATGATCACCCCCAAGTTTCCTATTTTTACATATGTCGAGGGTTACAAATCATAAGTTGATAAGAATGGCTTGAATAGAAAATAGGAAAATATTATGGTTTGTTGTGAATGGAGTAACAATTCGGTACTCAATAAGAAAGCATGCGCTAATTTTAGGACTATATTGTCATGAATTCCCCAATGATAATGAACATCAGATTGAAAATAAGAGATTTTTAAAAAATATTTTCAAGGGAATAAAGATGACACAAAAGGTTTTTGAGAAGACATTTTTGTCGATGAAGAAGCCCACAAGCAACAAGCTGAAGATGGATGTATTGTATTTCACCACATATGTGATAAAAGAAAGCGATAAGCATGGGAAACAAGCAACCTCGGTGGACTCCTTTTAAATGAATGTTGTAACTGACCTCGACCAATGTTGGACTCTTTAGTGGGGTAGGTTTACTTTCTTTGATAACCTATCAGAAATTCATTGAATGATGAATCTGTTCAACGGTACATCCAAACCGGCTAATCTTCTGAGTTTCATTGCTCTGCTAGAGGTATAAGTGAATTATTCATTGATTTATATGTTTGTAATGTGAAAGATCGAATAGATGATTTGTGTGCTTGTTTGTAGATTCTACCCTTTGAAGCAATCCCGAGGTTGGTGAAGGTATCCCGAGTGGAGGTTAAGGGCGCATGGAGCGGTATTCCTAAGATGTGCAAGATAAAGTTCAATGCTAGTGCGATGTAAGGATTTCATATTAAAGAATAAACAAGGCCCTTGGTAAAACAAAGATGAATGAATTTATACTTGAATCCAGTTCTTATACTTGGTTTATATTCAAGGTATAAACCTGATGTGTATGGTTTTGTTTTAACAAAAGATTGGTAGTATATTACAACAAACGTTGGATGAGGGTCATCTAATTCGTGATGTCTTGGAAGAAGATGATGTGATTGAGAGGGTAATTTATAGTCGGACGCAATGTCTTTTGGCCGAATAAACATATATGCTTTCGACATATATACAAGGACGACATCGAAGCCAGAAAAAAGAGTTTGAGGTGGTTGCGGAGAAAAAGGGAAAGTCTTCATCAGTCGGGTTGAAAGAGTAAATCATATGATTGGAAGTGAATTCAAGAATATGAATAACAAGCTTCAAATCATGGATAGAAGATTGATAGAAGTAGAAGTAGTTGTGAAAGAACTGCAGGTTCCATCAAAGAAATTGAATAAGCGGTCAACAGTGGCACAAGAGATATTAGTAGTATAAGAAGAAGAATAAGGTGATGGTCGTACAAAGGAGAAAAGATCAAGTAAAATTAAAAGAACATTTTAACAAGTAAGAAAACCCACAAGTGAGAGATGATGAGGTCCTAATCATTGCAGAAACCGCTTGTGACTTACAGTATTTGGTTATGTCTTTATATTTGGTTATTTGGCCTGTAATGTGTATTCTCTTCCTCACATATAGTAATCGCATTGTTCGTTGTAGCATTTAAAACAATCGCACCATCACAATTTATTCCAAACAAACTTCTCAATACCACTCTTAAATCTTCCTCCTCACCGCACTTATCTACTTCCATATGCAAAAAACTTCATAATGACCCACATTTATGCTCCATAAATATGTTTCGACATCGTCATCATCAAAATATATGAGTTCTTGCTTCGACTTCCAACAGAATGTAACTTAATTTCATCTTTGTGCCTATATGTATATCAAGCTTCTTTCATATCCTTTCTTATACACGATTTTTTAAACGTTATTCTGTAGTTCATAGTATCTTTCACATTCCATCGATACTCTTCTTAAGTTTCAATGTAACACCTTCATAGTCAAAATGAACAGCGGTTCTTATCATTGTATCATGCAAAAAAACTGTTTAACTATTCATACATCATTCTAGGCATTCAATCAAAATACAGACCGCACCAAATCAATCGGGTTCAAGCAATAGAATACAAAAATGAAAAGTCTAACAAGCTGTAATAACCATAATACATAGCATGTCTAACAAGCTCTACACTAATACAACAATGAAAATTCTAACAAGCTCTACACCAAATCAATCTCACCTCACTGCCTCGCCCTGTTCAACTTTTAACAAGCTCAACACCAAGAAACATAAGACAAATAAGAAAAGTATAACAAGCTATACACTAAATAATTCTCACTTCACATAAAATTCTCGTCTTGATCAACGTCTAAAAAGCTCTACACCAAGCAATATAATACGAAAATGAAAAGTCTAACATGCTCTACAGCAAATCGTTCTCACCTCTTTAACTTGCTATTCAATTCAATAACCTTCAAACTCAAGAGTTGGCGCAAAGCGAGTACACAACCACGACCTTGACAAAATCTCCGCTGGAATCGTCCAATCACCGTGCACAGTTTCAACATGTTTCCATTTCACCAGTGCTGATGCCGAATGAGAAAAAATGGATGAAAATAAATTAATAACTAATTAAATATTTAATTGGTGGGTCAATTTATTTTCGATCATAAAAGGGTTGGTACGGGGATGGTTGGTACGGGGATGACTGATGCCGAATGAAGAAAAAATGGATTAAAATAAATTAATAACCAATTAAATATTTAATTGGTGGGTCAATTTAGTTTCGATCATAAAAGGGTTGGTACGGGGATGGTTGGGTCATTAATGTAAACCAATTCAACTTTAGTTATCTATTTTATTTTAATCTATTCATATCTAGAAGGGCAAAATGTGGAGGCATGATATATTGAGTTCGTTTCAGAATCTCATGAATTTCCTATATCCATTATTGATCTAACACCAAATCAGATTTAATGAAACGTGTTCTACCCATTTTACCCTTATTTTCCCACCTTTTTAAAATGTAAATTAGACACAAAAAGAAATTACAGAAAAAAGAACTCAACATTTGCAAATTCTCTTCTCTCAGATCTCCCACGACATACAAAACCATGCTTTGGCCCGTCACAGGGAATTACTTCCTTCGATATCTGCATAACCTTCTTGCTATATATTTCCATCTCCTCTCCCATGAAGGTTATTTCACTGAAATTAGATTTTGATTTTGTATTTTAGTATGCTTATTTGGTTGGATGTAATTTAATATGGGTTACTAAGACTTGAAACTGGTAATAATTGCGATACATGTTTTATTGTAATACACTGTAAATTAGAACCTAAGTCAATATGTTTTCAGGTGGTTTCATGATAATATAACTCGGTAAAACTAGTACTAGTGATACAATACTGATTAATAAAGTATAATTGGGTAAAACTAATTATAAACTAGTATTACTTAACTGACTGAGTTTTTTGTTTTTGTAGAATACAATGAACTATGACGCCATCATATGGTTTAAATGCAAAGGTCGTTCCAGATGTCTGATGATGTAGCACGCACTAGAAAATATCACTTTATTGGTGATGGAAGGTTGTCTATAAAAGAGACTTGCTTTAAATGAAAGTAAGGTTAGATTGAAATTGAGTTTCTATCCACCTATGGTCAGAAGAGAGGAAGAAATAAATATTTGTGATGATGTGGATGTGGATGTGCATGGTTATCTATATTACGTTGATGAATGTAATAGTGAAAATAAATTATTTATGGAGATAATTATTAAATCGGAAGAGCCCGAGCAACTTTCGGAACTAGTATCAAGAGTCGTCAAATGTTGTGTCGTATGAACTATGATGAGTTGAATGATGGTGACATCACAACCATCGTAGTGAATTATAGTGTATTATAGACTAGTATTACAACACTGACTCATATAATAAACAACAACATCATTATATATTTAAAATGTGAAGGTCACATGTATAATTTAGTGATAAAGGCATCAATAGAGGAAAAGAGGACGGTGATTGTTTCTAGACATGTCCTAATCGTTCGGTCCCAGTAAAAAAGAATCCAATAAGAGAAAAGGGTTGATGACTCAGGCCCAAAGTTAACGGCTTAGTCAACATCAGCGTATTCGGCGTCAAAGAAAGGAATATTTTCTCTGAGATAAGCATAAGCGTACTAACCAATTAAGGAAATAAAATCTTGTCAGTCCGCAATGATTGATTTATATAATAAAGAAAATAGAGACACTGCCTGATCCGACAATAATGAGGAAAACAGAATATTTCCTGAAAAACGCAGGATAAAACATCTATATAACAAGACTAAAGAGTCAGAGTAAGGCATCTGATCCTGAATCACTTAAGAACTAGTTAGCTTGAGTCTGAAAGAGAGAAAACCATTTTGATTCTTAGCATATACTTACACTAAACTCTTTGTATTTATCTGTTTAATCCAATAAAAATTATTTGAATCCTTGATTGTTTATTTATGCGTAAATAATTTGGCGCTCACCGTCGCACCGAAAAAAGTTTTCTCTCAAAATTGGTGTCAAGCTAACGAAAAAATGGTTACTAGAAACCAACAAGCAACACGTGCAGCGTAAACCAAAGAATTGGCCGTAAGCACAACCAACATTGGGGTCAACCCCAACAAGACAATGAACTGGTAAATGAAGGACACTTGATTGAGATAATGTCCAAGATCCACCACCTGTCGAGCTGCCACCACAGTGTAACCACATGACGGTGGAACTCTAGGGCTTGATCGAACAACTGGCCAGACTAAAAAAACAAGGAAATAAGCAAGGTCCTTGCTAGGTAATTAAAGAGGCAGAAAATAATGCACGAGGAACATATGGAAGAAATAAGGTGAGTCAATAACGAGATGAGACGCACCCTCTTGAGGATAGCGACCATCCCGCCGAATGCAGAATATTAAGAATCAAAAGCAAGAATCTGAGGAAGAACATCATGAGAGATAAAAGAGCGGAGAGTCAGCGGGAAGGATCAAAAGGACGCTTCTGCCTGAAGTTGACAGGCTGACCATACTCTTGTCTATGGTACGACAAACTCAAGAAGACTACAAAGCCATGAAAACACAGATACATAGGACAATCACATTAGCATGAAACCTGCATTGCATGATCGAGTACACCCAAAACACTCCTTCCACCAGGAGGATCGCAGACGCAAACGCCCAGCCTATGGGAAAGCTGAAGTTTCCTTTGTACTCAGGAGATTAGGCCCCAACAACGTTCCTCAAACTGTTTTGCCTAGTAGCCAACATGGTGTACCTCTAACCGAGATTCAGGTCTCTCTTGATTCTTCACAGAAAATCTCTAGGGTGTTGCCTTTGTTTGGTTTTCAGCCCTCACTCTGAATTCAATTGATGGATTCTAGGAGCTAGCAGAACCTTTCCTCAAACAGTACTCGATCTCTAACGAGTACCGCATGATAGCCAAAAATCTCATGAGCATGAGGCATAAAAAAGTATGAACCTCTACGCCAATTTATCGATCAATTCAAAGAAATAAAAGCTAAAAGCGTACATGTGGACGACGAAATGGCCCAACTTGCACTAGACTTAGTGTTGTGGCCTACTTCCCAATTCAGGGCGAACCTTATACAGAATCCTTCGACAATTTTGGATAACGCGCTTCATCGCTCAGTCAACTTTTCAAATTTTGGATGGAAATTAGGAAAGCTAGAAATATCCAAGACGAAAAGAAAGGAAACCCACATAATCCAAAGGATCGTCATATGTAGAAAGCGCCTGAAGCCAAAAACAAAAAAAGCATTTTTATTTTGTCTCCATAACAAAAAAAGTATGGTAAAGGGGCCTCAAGAAGTTACAGGGACTACGACCAAAAGAAATTTTGTGAGTACCACCAAGCCAAAGGGCATTCATTGAATAGTGAAAAACTATGAAGTACATGAAAGAGGAAGGAAAATGGTGCAGAGGAATCAGAAAGGAGTGGAAGGACCGCAAAGATAGCACCAAGAGGGATAGAAATCCCCTGAGAGTAGAGGAACAAGAGGAGGAGGAGGACTGATCTTCTCCTCCAAGGCAAAAGACAAGGATCTCAGTCATCCAGGGAGGTTCACAACTCTACCGAGATTCAAGAAAATCTATTAAATACATTAGCGCAGGACGAACCAGCCTGGAGCTAGTCAGGAATTCCACAGCGACATCACCCTCAGGACGTAGGATGCAAAGGGCCTGAACTATCCCCACAATGACGTTCTCGTGATTCAGCTAGATGTCTGAGAGTTTGCGCTCGAACGAATCTTTGTGGACACCGGAATCTCCATAGACCAACTTTTCTATGTTGTCTTCAAACAAATGTGGTTCAAAGACAATGAACTCGAACGCAAACTTTGCAGTAGAGATGACCCTTTCAATGGGAATGATCAAGCTTGTTGTGGTAGCATGCGGAGTGAGAAAACTAGTCAGCTTCATAGTAGTTGAAAAAGAAGTGCCCTTCAACGTAATCTTGGGATGACCATGGCTATACGCGATGAAAGTGGTGGCCTTTAGCTAACACCAGTGCGTCAAATTCCCAACACCTAGAGGGGACGCTATGATAAGAGGGAGTCAAAAGACAGCAAGGATATGTTACAAGGATAACTTTGTACTTTCTAAGAAAAACCCCGAATAAAAATTACTATATCTCAAAACCTCCTCCAAGCAGGAAAGCAGAAACCACCGCAACTCGAGCCTAAATCCACTGAAAGTATTGGTATTAGAGCAAGTCCAAATCGACCCTGATGATCCCAAAAAGCAAGTCATGATAGGGTGGAACCTCGACCCCAATGTCAATAAGGAACTAATTTGTTTTTAAGCAAGAATGTAGACACTTTTGTGTGGTCAACATCCTCGATGACACGTATCAATGCATCTATCACCTCGTATGAACTCAACATAGACTCAACCTTCAAACCGATAAAGCAAAGAAGGGGTAGTTAGGACCAGATCGCGCCAAAGCAATCAACAACAAAGTATACCAACTCTTGAAGTTGAGGTGGATACGAGAAGTCAAATACTTGGAGTGATTAGCAAAATCAGTAGTGATAAAAAAGTAGAATGGAAAATGGAGGGCTGTAGACTTCACGGAACTCAACAAGGCGTGCCCGAAAGACAATTTCTTGCTCCTACACATTGATAGGCTGGTGGAAGCCACGACTGGATATAAGGTACTATCTTTCATGGATGCCTTTGTAGGGTATAATCAAATATCCATGCATCCTAAGGACCACTAAAAAACCACATTCAAAACTGATAGAGGAACATAATGCTACAAAGTCATGCTATTCGGGCTAAAGAATGTGGGAGCAACATACCAATGACTCGTAAATAAGATGATCGAGGCATAGCTAGGACAAGTGATGGAAGTCTACAATGACAACATGATGTTCAAATCAACCTAACCACAGGACCACATGTCGTAACTCATAGAATGCTTTAAAATCCTGAACAAATATAGGATGAAACTCAACCCCGTAAAGTGCTGCTTTAGCGTAGCATTAGGAGAATTCCTAGGATATTTGGTCACAGAGCGAGGAATGGAAGCGAACCTAAAGCAGATAAACAATCTAGCATCAACACCACCTCCATAAACACCAAAGAAGTTGCAGCAACTCACAGGAAGGATAATAGCACTAAATTGCTTCATTTTCAGATCAATAGGCAAGTGTCTCCCTTTCCACAAGCTACTTAAATTAAACAAGAAGTTTGAATCGTACGAAAAATGCCAAGAAGCGCTAAATCAGCTCAAGGCTAACCTAGACAACCCAGTAATCTTGGCAAAACCGGAGAAGAGGGAGACACATTACCTATACGTGGTGGTGTTAGAGGCCAAGTCAGCAGAGTATTAGTCCGAGAGGAACATGGAAAAGAGAAACCAGTATGTTATGTCAATAAATCGCTAGCAGAAGCGGAAACTTGGTACTCTGCCATGGAGAAATTAGCATTAGTAGTGGTGGTGGTTGCACGGAAACTCTGACCTTACTTCCAAAGCCACACTATGGCCATAGTAGCACCCACTACAAGCCATTGTGCATAGCCCAAACCAGTCTGGACGGTTAGCAAAATGAGCAATCGAGCTAAGTGAGCACAACGTCAAGTTCAAGGCCAAGATGGCAGCAAAGCCTCAGATCCTTACTGATTTTGTAGCCAAACTGGTGACACCCAAAAATGATCCAGCGAGAATGGTGCCACCCTGGAAGCTATGCGCTGATGGCACACAATCTAAAATAGGTGCTGAAATCGAAATACGGCTAACCTCATCGGCAGGAAAAATCTTAGATTAATCATTCCGCCTTGGATATAAGGCCTCAAACAACGAAGCTGAGTATGAGGCTCACATTGTAGGCATGGAATCGCTGTAAGTCTGGGAATAAAATTCTTTCACACTTACACATATTCCTAGTTTGTATCCAGTCAATACAATAGAGAATGCACCGCAAAAGATCCAAGGATGAAAAATTTTCTTCAACTAGTGAGGGGACTCACGACAAAGTTCAATAATTTTGAAATAACAAAGATATCCTGCAGAGAGAACACCGCGACAGACGTACTAGCCACTAGGATCCACGTTAGACCCATTAGTAAGAAGAGTGATCTTGGTTAAGTTTAAAGAAAAACATAGCATACAACGCGACCACGCAGTAATGCTCGTCCTGAGGCACCAGAGGAAGTAAGTAATCAGTCTATTCTAAAAGTTCTACAAACATCATTACCAGACTAGACGCAGCCAATCATATAGTACATCCAGCACGAGACACTATCAGAAGATCAATGGCAAGAGCGGAAACTCAAAATCCAGATCGCCCACTACTGCATGATCAAGGCTAGCTATATAAATCCAACTTTAGCAAACCATACTTACGATGTCTAAGCACCAACAAGGCCAAAACATTACTTGCAGGAATCCATGAAGGTTTGTGCGGAAGTCACTCCGGAAGACAAACTCTAACCATCAGGATAAAGCGGCAAGGAAACTACTGACCAACAATGATTAGGAAAGCAAGGAGTACTCCCAACAATGTCATAAGTGTCAGTGGCACGCTCCAGCCATACATCAATCAACAGAAGCTCTGCCTGCAGCATATGTTCCCTACATCGTCATGCACTACGCAATGATTATCATCATACCAATGGAGCCTTCAGGAGTACAAAAGCACAAGTTTGTGCTCATTCTCACAGACTACTTCAAAAAGTGGGTCTAGGCATAATCATATTCATAGATCACTAGAGAAATCGTAATGACCTTCTTGCAGAAGAAAATCATATGCAGGCATGGACTCTCAAAAGAAATTGTGACCGACAATAGAACAATCTGACAGTAAGACCCATTAAAGCACTATGTGAAGAGCAAGCAATACGGCTCAAAAAATCTACCCCAAGGTAGGAAGCAACCAACAAGACCATTCTCAACAACCTCAAAAAGCGGTTAGACACGGAGAAGTCGAAGTGGGCTAAAAAGCTACTATCCTTCCAATGGATTTACATAACCAAGCCGCAAAATTTCATAGCGGAAACGCTGTTCACTCTCTCCTTCGGCTTCGTGCCAATGAAACCAGTAGAAGTCCTAATCTCAAGCCTACTGATAACAAGCTTTTTGACCTATGGAATCAAATCATTGTAGGGTAGTGGTAAGTAGATGGATTTATCGAACCAATACTCAGTGATTACTTGTAAGCAACTTATCTAATACTAGATTCTAGTTCAGATAACCTATCGATCTGTCACAAAGATAGGTCATATTTTTCTAACAAGCAAAGGACAAAATACACTACAAGACAAAATAAAAACAGAACAAAACATTCAAAAGCAGAGAATTGATCATAAAACAGAGCAAGATAAAGACAATAGATAAATCTAGGATAATAAACATGAATCAAGAGGATAGGAGGTAATTGATTGGGGGTAAACTCACTCGTCCAAGCTCGCCTAGCTATATATGGCAGTCTCTAGACTGGGACAAGCTAGATCTACCAATTTTCATGGCGAGGATCCCTTTCCGATCTGGCTGATCCATTACAACACTAGCCGCGATCATGCCGGATCAAAAGCCTAAAGTCCAGCCCAATACATCTAATGAATCAATCCACAAACTAGATCTCTCCTCGGTGGATCAATACCATCTCTCATATGACCCTTGGTCTCCGATTCCCTTAGCGCTAGCATTGGGTTTCGTCCCAAATCAGATCTCTCTTGATCAGAGAGAGATCGGCCTTAAGCTCGGTCATATGAGAAGAGATCGGATCTATTTCATGTTTGCTAGGCGAGTGGATCAGAGATTTCACCTTCGATCTCCCTATCCTCGAGATCCACAAAGATCTACTCACTCTTATGATTTGAGAGTGGAGGATCAGAGGAGATTTCATCACCATAAACATAAACAGCAATAAGAAAATAAACAACACAAAGTAAAGATGAAGATCAAATAAACTTAATGCATTAAACTTCCAAAATGATTCAACAAAGTACCTTAAACAATCTTAAAGAAAGCAACAACGAAAGTTAGAGAGAGTTTCTTTTCTAAAACAACAGATACTTCTATAAAATGATGATTAAAGGGTATTTATAGGGTTATTTGCATAACCCTAATGATCAAACCGACCTAAGTCAGTTAACTAGAAATCTTCTCCTTGCTGTTCCTGGCGAGCTTGGACACCGAGGAGTGGTTTTTACTCTATCCTCGCAGGCTGAGGCTGAGTGGAATGGTTCGGATGTGATAAATTGGTTTTCCTCGCGGTAGATAGGTTGAGGCTGGCGACTGAGTTTCCTTCCGTTTGCGATCCGAGCAATCCTCGCCATGCGAACCGTGAGGCAGCGATCCGAGTCTGAGCAACTCCTTTTCCTTAGCAGCTGGTTCCAATAGCTTTAGCTCCATTTTAAGCTCCTTTTTGCTCCCTTTCCTTGAAAAACTCCAAAACTCCAAATGCAAATGCAAAAAGTGCAAAACTAACCTAAATGGACCGCAATGCATGGAAAACCTATCTAATCGGATACAAAACAACCTAAAATAGGGCTCTAAAACCGTTAAAAATCACACTCATCACCTACAAAGGATACTCCATCACATTAACGAGCACCTCAACAGCGAGATGTTAGAAGAAAATCTAGACTTTGTAGATGAAAGAAGAGACCTCGTGATGGTAAGAATGCAGAAATACCAACATGTCGCCGTGAGAAACTACAACTCCAAGGTTAAGGAAAGAAGCTTTAAAGAAGGGGAGATCGTACTCAGGAAATTCTATGGCAATACGAAGGAGCGTAATGCCGGGAAACTCGAAGTAAACTGGAAAGGACCTTATCGTGTAACATAAATCATACAATATGAAGTGTACAAACTGGAAGAGCCAGAAACAAAAAAGCCCATGATAAACGCTTGGAACACTATTCACTTAAGAAATTATTATCCCTACAAAAAAGGGAGTGATAGCACTATGAATGGCATAAAGGAAACATGTAATAAATCAAACTACGTTTAAGGCTTGATTCCTTCAAGGCACGTAGGTAGCTCGCTTTAAGAGAGTCCATCTATATCTTAATAAGAGTATATATAAAGCTAAAAAAAGCAGGAAAAAGCACCAAAGAAAATGCACAAAAGCACACAACAAAAGGATCAAGAGTTAATTGAGTCAACCAACGACAACTAACAAATCTACCGATTCACAAAACTTTGTCAAAGATTGCCTACTGACTAGGAGAAGAAGAAGAGAAAATGGTGACCAATGAATCTTCTAGCTCAGGCTAAAGGAGCAGAATCCTCCGTGTTAGTACTCTCTCTCAAAATGGTCAGAACCCCCAGAACTGCGGCGGAGGGTCCAGGGACCATCGGGGTCACTGCAGCCAATACTTGAGCCTTAGTAGCACCATCAGAGACAACCTGGTTACACTAAAAGTGTCAGTGATAGCATCTAACCTGGCGGACGCCTGACCATCATGAACGATCATACCCTCTAACTCTGCCAATATCGTCTCAAAAACTAAGTTAGGAGTTTCCAGCTCCTTGAGACAACAGTCTGCCTCCTCAGTTAGAGCCACAAGGTAGGCACGCTTTTCAGCAAGTATTAGTCATCCAACGTGAATCCACTTGATAAGGAAAATATTTTTAATATTCTTGTGCAACCGGGATTTGCACTCATCAGCTCGCGACCTCCAATTCATCTTATCTCTGAGAACATCAAGACTCTCGAAGAAGAACGCGTTCTTCCACGCAGCTGACGAGCTGGCCCATAGTGCCCTAAGAGGGAAGCATGTTCTCTTGAGGCGAGCCTGGCGGGAAAGGCACATCGCCCCATATGCAAGAAAAGCGAGGCATATCACGAAAGCTCTTAGAATGAAGCTCCTGGTGAAGTAGTGGATTCACGCTAACGGTCTCAGAGGAAGAACCTATAATGAAACATCAAAACAAATAGGGACCACGCCAAATTAGATAATAGAAAAAAAGCACAGAAACAGACATGTCTCCACAATAATAGGAGAAATAGCAGGAGGTCTAACTACCACTGGAGCAGCCGGAGCACTGGCAGGAAGTAGCGCGCTACGAGTTACCAAGATAATGGCACCAGTTATCGACTAAGGCCCCTTCACACATTTAGGAGTGAAAAAGTCCCACCTGTAATTCCCCGCTCCGAACACCGTGGAGAAGCGCAACGGATCCTCAACTGAAAGAAAAGGAAAGCGTCATGACAAAGAACAGAAGATAGGTTAAATATCACAAGATAAATAGAACTCCACCCAAAAGGAATATTCTTCTAAACAAAAGTATCCCGCTAATTCCTCAAAACAAACAAAGGGGTGAGTATCCGACGGTCCTTGAATAAATCAGTAAGAAATAATAACATGGCGCCAATTCGTATCTCTGCCTGGAAGGCTATCGATAACCTTCAACTCCCATTTCTGATTCAAAAAATAAAGGAGATTGCCCGAATGTTTAATAGTATTAAGATTAAGGAGGTCTTCAGAAGTGAAAGAAATTCCTTTTTCAACAGAGCACACATACAGACCCAGAATAGCCCAAACAAAAGGACATTGTTGGGAAAAAGGCAAACCGAACCCGGCCAGGAAACAAACAAATGCGCAAAGAAGAGGAAAGAAAAGAGAACAGTTCTTGAAGAAAATAGTGAAAGCACAAGCGTAACCTTCAGGAACTCTTTCGAGAGCTTTTTCTCCCGGGGCATCGAGAGCAATGGATGTCATACCATTATCCCACTGCCACTGATCCAAGAACTCATTTATGAAAATGGACTGAAGATGGGGGCCACCCACGTTTGTCTTGCACTTTGGGAACCAGTTTGGAATTTTTGCGGGAGGAAAAAGGTTTATATCCAACAGATAAAGAAGGTTCCTCAACCATCAAGGCAACAAAGCAACGAGAACCAAAAATGTCATTTGAAGCCTGAAGAAAAATCCGCTCAAAAGAAGATGAAAAACTGTGAGATCCCTCTAGGAAAAGAGAATTGGTAGCAAAATAGTCTGAGCTAGTGGAATCGTTTTCATAATTGCCATAAAAATTAAACTCAGAAAGTTAAAAGCTAAGAGAAAACAAAAAAGAGAAGGAGAGAATACCTCAAGAAAATAAGTCTGAAACCAGCGGAGCACAAAGACATGTAGTGGGAGAGAAATCCTTCAGGACCCTGCGACATTAACCATCGACAAAAGAAAATCAAAGTCGTCGAAATCAGCACTAATCTCAAGATAGTAAGTGAAGCGACGTCTAAACTTCCACCAAAACCAAAAAATCCCATAGATGCCCAAACAGCTAAACACCACAGAAAGCTTAAAGAAGACAACCACGCCGAATGATAAAAGACTTATATAGGCAACAAAGCTGAAAACTAAAAGGGCGAAAAGCTGCAGAACAGCGCATAACAAATGACTCAGTGCGAGCCAAAAAGATTTGGCATGCGTCCAAAGATTTGATAACGGGAAGTCAAAAGTGAACTAAATCCACATTTATCTATTTAGTGGACAAACAAAAAACAATCATCATCACAAAAAAAGTCATGAATTCATGCAAAAAAATAACCAAGTTCAAAAAAAAAAGATAGCCCATCCGGGCACCAGAATCCAAAAGTACTACAAAAAAGTGCAAAATAGAAAATGCAAAAGATAAACTCCTAGCTGATTCTTTCAATTGGAGAGTTAGAACCTCCGCCAGAGTTTTGGTTTAAAGCCAAGGGAGCAGACCTTGCCAGACTCTCTAAAGATACCTCCACGCCCAAATCATGGATATCAAAATTAGGGACCTTTGTTGCATTGAAATAAGTATGGGTTGCCACATGCCGATGTCTCATGTGATCCATATCATCCTCAATGACATCTCCACTACGACATCCAGTGAATATCTCTAGTTGGGCCTCGACAACAGCAAGAGCCTTAGCATATTCGAGCTCTTCGACCTCTGGAAAAAGATTTCTATGACCTTCTCCAAGGCTCCCCAATATTTCCTCACCACCTGAGCACGAGCCACTTTTAGAACTTTCTCAATCTCCTCCTCTTTCGAGGCAACCAATACCCACTTATCCTTCTCCAGGTGAGCTATTTTCTTGGTGGAAAAATTGCACCTCGTCGTCATTGATCTCAATTCCTCCTCTAGCTTTCCAGCCTTCTCGATCATTTGGGTCAGAGAGGCGACAAGATCATTAGAAGGTCAATTGTTCCAATCCGAGGAAGAGGGCAAGATATCACAAGACTCGTACCGTCCCACCAAATGAGCAACGGCCCTGGCAACCTAAAAGGGAGAGAAATAACAAATATTTTGCGATCAAAGATATATTATCAAAGAAAAAAAGAAGAATACCGACAAGGCATAGCAAGCTAAGGTCAGACATAGCCTCCCGAAGTGGACCTCCTCCGCTATATCAGAAATGAATGAAACAGGAAATTCCTCGAGGATAACCAGGCTACGAAGAGCCTCCAAAGAAAGAACCCCGGTAGCGGGTGATTCATGAGCTTCTAAAGGCTAGTTTTCCTCATAGCGCCCAGGATCAATACGAGTCCACTTAGAAGAAGGCTCTCTAGTACGAATCACGAGCCTCTCAGGAGGGGTCGCACCATCCTCAGTAGCATTCCCCTCATAGCGAGGATAATCACAGGTCCTCTTTAAGACCAAAGGACGATCATTGCACTGGATTTAAGAGCATGGTGAACAATGCATACAATTGTGCCTAGAACCTAAAGAACATGAAGGGCATTCTGAAGCAAAAAGACGATCAACATGAGCACATGAAAACATCAGTACAATTAGAACTACTCAGAGAATGAAACAGACACCAAGAAGAGCCACTCACCATGAGTGCTGGAGCCGAGGGGCAAAGAGCATGGCATATCCTCTCAGTAGAGAAAAAACCCCAAGAGCAATCAGGATCTAGTTTCTGATCGAATCTAGACCCCATGGTAGGTGCCAAATTGATGATACTCGATCAATCAATTAACATTAAACGAATTACGAGCTAACTAATTCAAAACAAAAGAGATAAACATGCTAATTTTATCCAATTGATGTATTCAATTACAAGAAACGATTAAAACGAAAGAGTTCTAGCATAATCTAGTCTTCTAGAGTTATTTTCTGTGTGTGTTTCTTGTTTATGAGACTTCCCTTTTATACGCCTTGAATTTGACTCCTCATTTTTTCCGCTCAGTTTGCTCCTCATAACTGGCTTCCATCATATTCTTCCATTACGTCATGTGCCTCCTAATCAAATTTGAAATATGATTCTTCCCAAAATTGGACTTGTGGCTTGCAAACCGTTCTCAATGGGCCTAATCTCGTTTAGCTCGCCAATTAATTCAAGATTCATTTTCTTAATGAGCCTTAACGAACTGAGCTATGAGAGATCTGGTATCAACATCGGCCATAGTAAAAAGGTATATGGTAATCTACTACAAACTCCATGATAACCTTGGAGAATAAAGAATGAAATGAAATAAAACAAAATAAAACAAAAATTTAAGATGAATTGATATTTTGTAAAGTGACCTTAGTCTAGCGACAGGTGGTAAGTCCACTAAAAGCAATCACCAGCATACAACCAGGGATCGAGTCTCATTACCTACATTATGTAGGAAATTGACTAATAGTTCGGCCATTTGTGGCCCAATATTGACAAAAAAAAGATAGAATAATCTAAAAATAATTCAAAAGAATTTTGTCACATATCATAATAACTACCCTGAATTCATCTAAAATCATCTGAAATTTCATAAAATCTAAATCATTCAAAATCATTAAAAATCAAAGTTCAGTACATCGCCTTAGAATACTTTCAATAGCATTCCAAAGTCTATATTGTAAAACTATTTTTTTATGATAATTCATATTTTCCCTATTTTAGAACACCAAAACTTCTTTTTTAAAAAGAAATTTCTTTTATTTTTAATGTGTTTTTATTTTATACGAGAACAAAATTATATGAATGAATTATATACTTACATAAAAATTGCCTAATAAGATATAACTTAAATAAACAACAAAAGATAAATTAAAAATACATAATTATTACTAGAAAATTAAAATAGAAACTCAAATAAGCTAGTCATTAATATCTTTTAACCCACCTGAAATTCTGATTAAATAAATTTAGATTTACTAGTGTTGTTGTAACACTCCGGTTTCAGGAAATATGATATGTTGTGGTGCATGCAGAAAAGTTTAAAAGAATTGATTTGGTCACCTATGGCATCAAAGTGCACTTATCTTTTAATTCACTTGTCCAAAGTGAATTCTAGGATTAAGTGTGCTTAAGCTGGAGTAGTTGAAGGATGGGTGACCTTTGGGGAAGTGATTTTCAGAATCGTATGAGTGAAGACAAAACACGGAGAAAGATCATGTGGTGACTTGTAAGATCGGTAAAAAATTCTTTAAAACTTTTTGGACTTAGTATACCGACCGTTCAACTAGTAAGGTGGGCCCACGGACCAGGTGAGGAAGTGGAGCACATTTAGGTGGTGGTTGGGATGTTACAAAAGGTATTAGAGCCAAACTCAAATGTGTGTGGAGACAAAAGAGCTCACACCATCAGGGGTGACAATCTCGGTGCGCAATGAGAGCATTGCGATAAATTAGTGAAGGTGAACTGTAACACCCCGCTTTCAGGAAATATGATATGTGGTGGTGCATGCAAAGAGGTTTAAAAGAATTGATTTGACCACCTATGTCACTAAAGTGCACTTATCTTTTCAGTTACTTGTCCAAAGATACATGGTTAAGTGTGCTTCAGCTCAAATTGTTAAAAGATGGGTGACTTTCTGGGAAGTGATTTTCAGAACCGTGTGAGTGAGGACAAAACACGGGAGAAAATGTGGGACCTATTAAAGTGGTGGTCTAGACGTTACAGCTGTTATTGAAAATTTGTAAAAATTAATATAAGTTGATAGAATATATAAATTTGAAAAGCAAATGGGTATTTTAGAAATTAGTAATAATATAACAATTCAAATTATTAAACTTTTTATTTGAAATAAGAAATAGAATGAATGCAAGTAATTTTCAGTTCAATAGCTGGTGGTAAGTCCTCTAAAGGCAAGCGCACATGCACAATCAGGGATCGAATCTCACTATCTACGAATTTGTGTAGAAATTTGGCTAATGGGCCGATATTTGTGGCCCATATTAATATTGCCATTGACAAAAAACAGAAATAGAATGAATCATTTAAGTAAATTCTCTCTATTTTTGGACTATTTCTAGAAGAGAAAAATAGAATCAACCATTATAAATGCTTTTACAAAACCAAGAAAAATATGGAACAAGAAAGGTGAGAATAGAGAGAAGAATGAACTCAAGTTCTAAATTTCAAAATTTATTATACAAAATTATGCTATTTTTAAAATTAAATTTCGGTGAAAAACTAAAAAAAAAAGATGTTTAATGACTTGACTCAAAATTTGTTTTGTTGATATTTCTCCCACATGTACATCTCATATACTACTACAAACAGTTTTCAGTAACAAAAACCTCTTTCAATGACGTCTTCAACATATTTACTTTCCCGCAATTTCATTTTAAATCTAATATTTGCTAATTTAGTCAAATTTATAAGTTTACGATAAATTGTATATCAAATCTTAACAATTTTGTGATAAAGATTTTCAGTTTATTTTTAATATTTAGCAAGTTTAGTATATATGATCGTATACAATTATATGATAAAAACATAGTATGGATAGTGTAAATTTTGGTAAAAATAGATAGATAAAGAGTTTATGGTTAAGTTAAGTGGTAGGGACGAGCTTGAAATATTAAAGAGTTTACAGGTTCGATTCCACTATAATGCAAAATTAAGTCACATTTTTCTTGTCACGTCTACATGGATATGGGTCTATGTTTTCGACCAATTTGAATATTCAGAAGTGATGATCTACATGTGAGTTGTTCCACCCCAACAGAATAGTCCAACACCTTCCTATAAAGTTTAGAAACTCCTGAGTTAATATATATATATATATATATATATATATATGGGGTTGTCTTATGTTGTATGGTAAAGGACATAGTACATATAGTGCAATTTTAGTATAAATATATAAAAATCTAATATATGCGACCATGCAATTTTTTGTGATAAAAACATAATATGAATAATATTGTTTTGGGATAAAAATAAAAAAAATGAATATAGTTATAAAATTTAATATAAAAAAGACTAAAATAGGTATAATATTACTTGGTTGGTGAAACTTCAAGAATTCTAGAGAGATGATTCTAGAGAGATATCAGAGAGAAATTTTTATTATAAGAAGTCGTCACCTGTTACATGACTGTACATTAAGCTTGATGAGTCAATGTATATTGACATATGATTGATATTTGTTTTATGACTTATCTATATTATAATAATCCCCCTTGGACACCACTATCACTATTATTTCTTGCGATATGTCTTTGTCGTCTTTTGTTGTCTTGTTAAAAACTTTTGTTAGAAAATCTAAGGGGAAACCCGTTAGAAGAAAAAAGAGTACCGCGTCGCAAGCTCTCATTTGAATTATGAAGATCACTATTTACACATCTCGTCGATGGTGCATTCCAATGTGATGAATATATTTTCTTTAACATGTTTTGTTGATTGGACATATCTTACTCCAATATCTTTATCATCCTTCGTTATCTTGTTAATAAATATTTCTTGGAAAACCTAGTGGGAAAAACCAAAAGAAGGGAAAAAGAGTACAATGAGGTAAACTCCATGTGAAATAATGAGTACAACAACACAAGCTCTCCCTAGAATGATGATGATTGCAGTTTACTCATCTTGAGTGTATACTTTAATAATCTTTGATGTCTCTTTGTTGTTTTGTGTTGCCTCATTAAAAACATTTTCAGGAAAAACCCATTGGAAAAACCAGAGAAAGGAAAAAAGAGTACAATAGCACATACTCTCTCTCAAATGTTGAGAATCACATGTTACACATCAAATATTCTTCCATAATGCCTTGTTCTATTCTGGGTATAATATATTTTTTTTAGTTTTTTCTTGCTATCTTGGATTCTTATCCTTAGAACTCATATGTCTACCAAACTCTAAGTGCCCTTTAGACTCTTATGTATCATCTACTATTACATGTTCTTGTGGTTTTTCAATTTTAGCAGGATTATTTGCAGCAGAGACATGTGATTTAATCACTGTCTTAGTATCTGCAAATGAATCGGAAAGCTATATGTTTATTTTCTCTCCAACCTTTATAGTGTCTCATCCTTTTATGTTGTGGTTGTGTAAAGTCCCACACATTAAATTATTTCTTAAATGAGAATATTTGGTTCTTAACCAAATTTATAATTGTAATGGAGACTATTATTTGATACGCACTTGGTCTTATCCAAATAAGCGTTTTTATATGCAACATGTACATGCCTCCACACAAGGGTTATAATATTTACTCTCAAACGATTTCAAAATTTATTATACATGATTATACAATGTTATATGATAAAAAGCATAGTGCAAACAAGTGTAATTTTTAGTAGTAAATTAAAATTCTAACTATGGGATGGTAAATTTGATATGATAAATAAATATACTTCCATTTTCTCTCATTTTACTTTTGAACTTTTGATTGGTCGTAGATCATTTCAGAAAACTTGTTTGTCTATCTTTTTTGAGCTAGGCACCACATAGAAGTTTGAGATTTGAGCTTGGTGAACAGTGATGGTGACTCCGAAAGCTCCATCATCGTTCTCCCCTTTGTTTTTACCGTCGGCATTCCTCTGAAGTCGTAAAGTCTAGGGTGGAGTTCGAGGCTTTGCTTCTCCGAGAAGGTTGTTGTCGCTTGAGTCCTCATTGGAGTTCCTCTTTTCCAACCAATGATGGTGAACGGGTCTTGGTGGGTGGATGTGAATCTGCGAAGTCCAAACCTCGACGGTGAAGGTTTTATCGAGTTTAGTCTCTATGATATGCTAGCTTAGTGATTCTCCTATGTCCTTTGCCCTATGGTTTTCTTGTTCTCTTTTTCTAGTCGTAGTCTTTAAATTTTTTTGGGCCATGTTTAGGAGCTTAATTGTTGGTTTTAGCTTGCATTAAGGTTAGTTTGGATCTTTGTGCTTCCTCTCTGTTAGGTCTCCTTTTCTTGTTGGATTTTTTAAGCTAGGTTTCTATCTTGTTGTTTGCCATACATATGGTGTTCTCTAGCTGAGGCATTTACACTCACTCTCCCAAGGTTCTATAGAGTTTTGGTTTTGTGTTTTAGGCGAGGTAGTGAATCCAACTTTCTTCTCTTTTTTTGCAAGGAGGTCACCAGTTTCTTGTCTGTAGATGGCTGAAACTTGCTCGACGAGTGTCCGTGTAAGGAAGGTTGGTCCTCTTTAGCTTGTCTCGAGATGGTTCACAAGATTTTTCCCTTGTCCCTAGTTTTGCTTAACCGCTCCATTTGGGTTAGTTGTGACATGGTGGTGGAAGTTTCTGGTTCTCTAATTGTAGTGGGTTCTTCTGTCTGTTCTGTTGATGTTGTTACTGGTTTGACAACGACTATGGCTTTCGGCCCTATTGGTGATATCCATCTTATTGTTTTCATTTTTTCCAATGCTATACAGGTGACATAGAAAGCTTACTATTGTTCGGCGCATTTCAATTAGTGAATCTTAGTGTTGATCTTTTCCCTTGCCTTTCTGAGTTATTTCCTCTCGATTTTTGTCTTCTTAGTAAATTTTGGTTAGTTTTTGATACCAGAGATTTGTCATCTGCCGGCTTATGCTTCTTTTGTTTATGTCTTGCTTTTGATGATTTACTTTTGTAGCCACCTTTTGTAACTTGTAGTTGTAGACATCCTTCTTAATAAATATTTGACCGACAAAAAATAATAATAATGTATTTGAGTAGTTTTGGAAGAATGTAAAAATAGTGGTCCTTTAGTGAAATTTTTTTCAGTGAAAACAAGTAGTTATTAGGAGTCCCTAATATAAGGTAAGGGTAAACGACTGATTGCCAACTGATTTTTTTGTCATCCTGACGTTTCATCCATAACGTCAAAAGTCTATCTTATTTGTACAAGAAATACCAAAAAATTAAAAAATGATATAAACTAAAAAATAATAGACTTTAACTTAAAAAATATGGCTGAAATTTAATTGATTATTAATTTTGTTAGTCAACAGCTAACCCTCTGTTTTAATATCGTTTAGTTGACAGATGATAGATGATCTAGCCATGAAAAATACTATTCTCAAACTGAATTTTTTATTGTGTACCGATTTATACACAAGCTATATTGTATGCCAAAATCAACATAAATTTGAAACCGTTTGGCAAAGTCATAATTAATTGTTATAAATGTTAGTCAACTGTTAAGTGTTCAAGCTGTTTAATCGACATGTGTATGGTAATTTATGTTGTGTTGACATAATTATCAACTATCAAAAAAGCACCATTTTTACAATTGGAGATTAAAAAACTTAAAGCTAATAAAAGAGTATTATATGAGAGAGAAAAACTGAAGTTAAATAAACGCTCTTTAAACTTTTAAAATTTACCACTCAATCTATTTTATATGTTAGAAGGAAATCAAATTATTTATTTTGAGTGTTGGTATCAGACCCAAAATCCTTAACGGACTCAATAATAGTGAATTGAAGAAGATGAGCCGAACAGACCATTAGGCGAGCCTCATGAAGTTCCTTGGGCCGAGCATACGAAGCCCAGAAGAACGAAGCCGACTAAGCGAGCAACCTTGTCCGCGCCAGACTCACTCACCAACCTACACCATGCTCGCCGGAGATCAAGGACAAAATCTCAGAGAATCTTGAGAGAATCTAGACCCAAAACCCTAGGGCCAAAAACATATAAATAGTAGTCCTTAACCTTGAGAAAAGGCACGAAAAAGAAAGAAAGAAAACCCTAGAATTCAGGAACTAGAACAAGAGAATTGTTCGATCTCCATTTGTAACACGTTTTCATCTAATAAAGGCTTTTGATTCAAAGCTCCACGATTTCTTAACTAGTGTTGAGTTTCAGCATCAACATTTTGGCGCCTACCGTGGGCCCGAATCAATTTAACCTCAAAGTAAATCAACTAAACGGCTAAAATGGATCGGTCGAACAATCAGAGTGACGTACCAACGACCTCAAACGCAGGCCAAAGGGGACAACCGTCGAACACCGTGAACACACAAGGACAAACCCTAACCGACTTGCGGCAAATGATGGCAGACCTGGTGGAGCAAAGTAATCGACAAACGGATCAAATCCTCGAGAGGCTTAACGCCCAGGATCAACGATTTAATCAACTCCAGGCGCGCCCAGAAAACTGCCAAGGCGTATAGATTACATCATGGGGGGATCCAGTCTGGTCGGCAGCTCTATCAATTCCGTAAAATCTCACCAACGAAAAGCCGAGAATAGTCTCGTAATGGGGTCAAGACCCCCGGAGCCAGAGGTCACTATCACATTTTACGAGTCTGAAACAGCTCACCTGCGTAAGCCACACGACGATGCCATCATTATCACTCTGGACGTCGCAGGCTTTGAATTATCAAGAATTATGATAGACACTGGGAGCTCTGTAGACCTCTTATTCTATGACGCATTCAAGCGGATGGGATTTGACAGCAAAAAAATTAAGGGTGACGTAACCCCTTTAACAAGTTTTGATGGAAATACCATCTTGTC
>OVBA01003388.1:0-28222 GCA_900406435.1 Lepidium aucheri | reverse complement strand
TATCAAGATTTCCTTGAGTTTTCAATAAGGGGCATCTATAGTAAGGGGCATCTATTGTAAAGGGCCTTTTAAATAAGACTTGCGCTAGGCGATCAGGTTTTTTGTCTTCCCAAAAATCTAATATTTTTGAGTTGGTAAAGACCCACCCCTAGTTTCAGTAAGAATGAGTCCCCGGGACCCCGAGACATTGGCTTCCGCCAATAGTGGACTATTAAGGATCGCATCCCGTGCATATTCTACATTATAGCATGCAACTGATTCACCTTCCTCTCATGGGAGATGAAACGGAGCTCAATTTCTCCTAGACGAGAAATAAGGAACATAACCAATACAGGGAACAGGGGAATACAAGACTATATCTTCTTTTGCGCCATGACAATCTCACTCGAATTACGGGGACCTACACATATTAGTACAATATACCGGGGTTTCCTCAGCCAGAACCACATGTGCAAGTTTCCCTGCATGAGGCTCGTTCGTGCTTTCCGAGGCGATGACTGTGACTCAGCATGAGAAAAAGGGGCGGAACTGCACACTCTCGTGTTCAGAGCATTGTCCGAGTGAGTAGGCAGCGCCTACCAAGCAAAGCTTTCTTGAAGAGGCTGGGCTGCTTCCTTTTTGGTACCCANTTCGGCGCCCGCCTTTATTCATCTATACTAAAGCCACACACGACCCAATAGGAACGATTTCAGCGACCCTCTCTACTCTAGATAAGAAGCAAAACGCGCCATCACCTACAGCCCTTTCCTCTACCAGGGACTTCCATGAAATGAAAACGAGCGACATCATTGTACGCTCGACATTTGTTGCCCTGTTTTATATCCCGGAGTACTCCTATTGCCGATCTGTCACCCAACCTACTTGAACAACCTAAAGGCTTGGCCCTGTCCTGCTTTTAGAATGACCCTTATGGCACAACTTAGTCAGTTATTATCGCAGTTCAGATACAATTTGGACCGCCACTTCTCTGAAAACATGGTGCTTGCCTCCTCCCTCCTTGGAGTTTGTCCATTTTTGGGTGATCCCTTGCTCTCATGTTCGAGTGTTTTCTCATAGTTTAGGCTAGTGAGTGATATTTCTGCTCATTGCAGTCACCTCTGGGGTTCTTCGCACCTGGATAATACCAGAACCCTTGTGCCCCGGCCCTTGATCAGATAAAGCTGCCTGCCCAAAGCCCAACCTATGACCCACAACTAAAAATAAGCCTTGCGACGAGACGCGAACATCACCCATGCTGCGGTTCCCTCTGTTCCGTTCCTGGGTTGGGTTAGGAGAACATTCGAGCGATGATTACCTTTGCGGATACAAACGCGCTCACAAGGCGCGCAATAAGAATAAGACCAATAGAGACTTCATAAGAGACCATTTGAGCTGCAGATCGTAATGCTCCTAGAAAGGCATATTTCGAATATAGAGGAGTTCAAGTTACCAACAATCAATGAGTTGATCATACCCTTCTATGAACCGTACGAGCACGTCCTCTCTCACACCCTACCGCGCTTACGGCTCTATACCCCAACCCTACTTGCTCTGGACCCCCGGTCCTCCCTTTCTATTCCTCGGTAAGTGGGCTGTGGGAGCATGGCGGGAGACAAAGTCCCCTTTTGACTGATAGAAAGCATTTCTCTTTTGTCTCTCCTAACCGAACCCACCAAAATTCACAATAGAATAAGTTGTTCTTGCCGGGAGAGTAGCGTATGAGAAATATTTAAATGAGAAGGAGGCAAGGAGGAATACCGCTTATTTTGCTGCTGATCCCATTTCCGCATGAAGTCTACTAAGGCGTCGCCCGCCTTTTTTCTGTAGTTTGGCATTTACAGTCCTTGTAAGGCAGATATTAGGCGCATCCTTTCTAGGATTTGCCTTCGTCGTTCGGGGGTGGAGTCGTAAACCCCTAGGCGCTTATTTAGCCCTATTAAATATTCACTTCGCATGGATATCCTATTAAAGGAGGATGCAAAGTGATCCAATTGGTGGCGTAGCTCATGCACCGATGGTGTGTTGTGCGGCAGCACCTCATGGGCCAGCGGAGGCGCTTCATTGACCTGATTAGGTTCATGGGCATCTTTGAGGGTAGGGTGTGGGGCCTAAGCTGAAGTCCCTGCCTCATCATCCAGCTCCCTCGGGTTTGACAAAGAATTTCTTGATTAATCCATTGGTCAATCTAAGATCCATACCAGCCGCTTCCCTCACCTGATCTCTCGCCAGATGCCCCCGAAAGAGCCATCATCTTAACCATGGTTTCCGGATCAAAACAAAGGACTGCTAATGCTAATAAACTGAGACCCCCGACACACCACCCCAAGCGACTCAAGAGGAAGGGGAGATACTTTCCTAGAGGCATGGAGTGGAGTTTTTTCATAAGAACTTGATGCAAATCAACAATGCCACTCAATGCTAAGTAGAAACAAATAAGCATGAACAAAACCATGGAGATTCGGATCAAATAATTATACATTGGAAAACTCTTATTACTCGCACACTCATATATCTTACTTACTGGTCTTAGCACATTTGTTTTCTCATTCTTTCGACTGGGAAACTGGCCTTTTGTGGTTATTTTGATCATTTTGTGGTAATTTGTTTTGTCATTTTTGTATTTTGTATTTTTGTATGTAGGTATAAACAAACATATGTGGGGCCTCACCATTTCCGTGAGAGATCCGATCTCAGTTGTTTTCAACTTCATCTCCTTCTCATTCGGTAGGGCTCTTGGAGGAAATTGGATCCAAGTTGGTTTCCCAACCCAACGGATCATAACCTTAGGGCGACTCTCAATTAAGTAAGGTAGGTCACCCCCTCTCGATTCAAGTAGAAAAAAATTGCATTAATTACCTCGACTCTTGTGCTGCTTCTTCCCCGTTTCCTTTGATTTATTTTACTATTTTGATAGCGAAAACTGCCCACATTGACATAATATCGCAAAATAAAAACTGGAATTTTAATAGTCTGTAAATGCATGATCAAGTCGGATAACACTTCTCTACGCGTTGATCCGACCTACCTTCTCTTATGAAATTTCTAGTTTGCTCGAGTTACCTTGCAAAAAAGGTTATTTCAAACACCGTCTACTCTACACACCAACAAAGACCTATAGCGTCTTCTCTGTGCTTGGTCAAAACCTCAAGGCGGTAGAATGGTCACCGTTTTGACCCATGGAAGAGCCACAAAGTAAGTCAAAATACCTTGTTTTTGGTGTGAGCTTTCCATATTGCCATTATTTATGTTATTTCTCAGGTCTCCTTTCCGGGGGTATAAATGCCTTTCTTAGTGGTGTTTCAGGCACTATCTACAGACTATCAAAAAAAACAAAAGGATCTAGGCGTAGAGAAAAGATGCCGATGCCTTGGAAGCAATCTCTTGATCTAATGTTTTGCTTTTACTTTGCCTTTGTGGGGTTCAGGGATTGAGTTAGGAAGCCATGATGAATTTGTCGGCAGTGTATTTCACCTATGAGAACGTTGGTGTCAGAATTCGAGAGACGGATTATTGCTTAGTGCGCAGCACGATACTTGACTGATGTGGCCAAGTCTTTTGCAACTCAAGACTACAACTTTTATGACCCTCCTTATTAATCTAGATAACAAAAGAATAGTAAGCTTCTTTCCTTGCTACTTAAAAGAATGCCTTGGCACACTCATACTAGAAATCGACAGAAATCTCAAAGAGAACCCAAAAGAAAAAAGAAGGGTTGATCTTAGAATTGCTTTCAGGAGCTTCTATTAGCGATGCATCGATCAGTCTTGGGGTTTGGTCAAGTTGTGATGGGATTCAGACCTTTGACTATCTCCATCAGTCGTTTAATCCTATTTATGCCAAAACCGCGTTTGTGTGGTCTCGAGACACGCTTCTTCATCCGATTTGACCTCGTACCCATACTTAGTATGCCCAAAACCTAAAGTGAGTTGTTGGTCCAGGAGAAAGGAGTATTCGATCAGCGTAGGAAGACTAAATCCACCATCACAAAGTCACTTCCTAAGAGGAATAATACATCTTTTGCTAAGATCTTCCTCGTTTGCTAGTCCACATCCTGCTCTAATGGTCATCAATCTACTCTCAAGTACTAGACCCAAAGCTGCTCGTTCAGCTGACAGAATATTCCGAGTCTGACTCCTGACCTTATCGATGAATTACAAAGAAAAAGTTTTTTGTTAAACTTGTCTTAGTGTGGTTGCCACTTTCCATCTGGATAGACAACTGCTTCAAGTGATATACAAAAGAATTGGCTAAGTTCTAAGTTCTAACTGACTAGAGCCCAAATTCCATCTTTGATTTGAATAGACAGGCAAGAGTAGGGGAGTGCTGGTCTCTAATCGAGAAGGAATTTCTTCACAAAGAAGTTAGCTTTCTTCAATCTTGGAAGAATAGAAGAATATGTTGCATGGCTCCCTCTAGGAAAAGAAGGGACTCCAAAAAGAGAGGGCGAAGTCATGACTCAAGCACTTGTTGCGAGAGGGATTGGCTGTCTTGTTCAGTTTCGTTTTAGTAGCTCCTCCCCTTCTTTTCTTGGTCGAGCCAACTTTTTTCTAGTTGAATTTGTGGTGCAAGAGTTCTCGTATCCGGTCAACCAATAAGTTGTGTGGGAGTATGAGATTAAGTTGTTGATGCAAGCTCTAGATGCTCTTGGTCTCCTCAACGCATCCGCTGAGTGAAATTCTACGGTGCAGAGTTTGCAATTGAATGCGCTGTGAAAGAATCTTCCTCCATCAATTTGGACAGCTGGCCTTACCGGTGAAGCCTTTACAACTTCCAAGACCTATTCAACTCCTGCTAAACCATTCGCTACCCCTCCTTCTTTCTTTCTGGGCTGCATAAGAACCTGTCAAAGTCCTCTTACTACAGATGGCAAGGAATCAGCTATGGAATCCCCTATTTCATTTTTTCCAAGAACAACGACATGCCTTGTAATCTCTTAGAGGAAGGATAGAAGAGAGTAGCTCATGCCCGGCAAAGTATGATCGTATAAATCCAAATGTTTCCCCGGAGTGGTTCAAGCTTATGTAACCAAAGCTGGAAAGAAATATTCTTCTAAACTTTAGCCTAACCAATTCTTGAGCATCGATGGTAGTGTGGGGAGTATGATGACGGAGAAACCTGTCTTCAAATCCTAGGCGGGGTTGTGTAGAATGATCATACTCACAAAGATGGCATCGAAAAACTAAGGTACATGCAAAGCTACTCCACCTTCAATTGTAACTAGCCGGGCATCAGAAAGAGCACGACGGTAATGCATGTAAGATAGAAGCACTTCCATTTTATGGGCTCTCCAACTGGCTCAAAATAAGGACTGGGAGGCAAGGAAAGGAAAAAGAATTTCTCACTCCCGGAAGTTTTAGTAAGGACGTCAAGAATATACGTCCGAGGGTTCAATTCAGTGATCGGATGCCCCTAGACTAAAGTCAAGATTTCATACATATTGAAAACAATAGCTAGATACTCTGCGGGACCTCTTTGAGAAGCTCTTACTTTTCATACATTCTTTCTAATTAATTGTTCTATCGGGAATACTATAGTGTAAGATTTATTCCTTGGTTCACAACAATTGCCCACAAGATTTTTATCTCTACCTTGGATGATCGGAGATCCATGGATAATTGTCGGTATCTTCATATGGCTAAGCGTCTAAATACTTGACTATATCAAAGATTTCTCTCCTAAACTGTTTTCCCTTTGTCAGAAACAACCTCAAGCTTGAAATGGATCTTACACTATTGGTTTACCGGCATACTCGGATCGTACGCAATGTACCTGACCTAGATTGCGAGGCACTACTTGGGCCCTAGCTTCTTGTTGCCAATTCCGTAACGAGGCTCTTCTTCGATTAGATTGAGATCTCATTTTCTTCTTTTACTCCATTATCGATTTCTAGATTGAATGGGAATGGGTCAGCACGGTGCAACGGCAACTATAATATATCTAAATGGATTGCGTGGTACCCCCGGACCGAAGGTAAGGCTTCCAAAATGAATTGAAAGAATATCAATGAAAGGCCGAGATGTAACCTGTGCTGAGATGAAGAAAATGTCGACACCGATGAAATTTTTTTGAAAACGTAAACAGCGGAAGAAGTGACTCTCAGTCCGATCTAGCAAGAAATGCTCTACCAATAAAATAAAGCGAGAGAGCTCATTGGCCATCTTCCATCTGCCTTACTTAGATAGGACAGTAGGGACTAGTACGAGACTCCGAACCACTCTTGGGATTTGAATTAGCTTTCCCTGTGACCTGTACTTTAAGAGAAGGCAGTTCGAAAGAAAGGATAGTAGTGTTGCTCCTCGGCTCCGTGTTTCCCCATTTTATCCTCCTTGTCAAGAACTCTTCCTGGATCGCTTTGAATTGGAATCCTAAAGGTTTTCTCTTAAGTCGGCGACAATCCCATAGATGAATAAAGTCAGGGGTCCAATCTGCATGTGTTAAGCACCACACATTTAAGAGAAGCTAGCGTCCAATTCCACGCTTCCCTACGCTATAGAATAGAATCACAGACGAGGTCTTTCCCAGTCTAGTTAATAATGTCATCTCTTGCTACGGTTAGAGAAGGAGCTGGTATGAAATCTTCGTAGCTTATAAATATTAGGGTTGGAGGAGGTTAATCAATAGGGGAATAAGCTGGTATTTCATCTTCCTCTATTACAAATTTTTTGATTTCATGGGCATCTGATATTTATTTTGAAACCAAACAAGCAGTCAAAGGAGTAGTGAAATTACCTCTTTGTACATATACTGTACTCATACCCATATTACGATACAGATGTGTTCACCTTATCTTGCTTTCACGGCGAACTCCCGGCTTTCAAAACCTATGTGGTAGCAGTACCCTGGTGCAAGTGTCTCCTTTTTGGTTGTGAGCCTTAGCTGGATCTAAATGAGTGTGTAGAATCGAAGTGTAAATAGGAGTGCTCTACTCCGAATCAGGTGGCCTTGGGAGCTCTTTAGTTAGGTAACACAAGGCTCTTCAATACCTTGTTTGTGGGTTCCATTCCTAAAAAGATTAGGTATGTGATGGTAGTGGTGGATTGCTTTTCTTAGTATGCTGTGTTTATAGCAGCGCAACATGCATGCACCGTCCATGATGCTGCGGAGTTATTCCTTAAGCATGTGGTCAAAATCTTTGGCTTGCCCAAGGATATTGTGAGTGATCGGTCTGGCTCTGAACCTATGGGCTTATGACTTTGTTTCCAAGGAAATCCGTACAGCAGAACATCCTGAATTTGAGACTTTCTACACCAAAAGTCTTCTTTTAAACGAGGGTATTCGTGCTTGGATGACGGTTCAAGATCAGTCTCATGAAAACCCTTATATTCCCTCTTGAATCTCGTGGTAACGCTCTATAATGGAACTTTAGCTTTAGCCGGTCGTGACCAAGAAACCACCGGTTTCGCTTTCTCGCATAAGGAGCCTAGCCTAAGCTTCTATCCCCACTTCCTTATGCTAAAAGACTCACTTCACTAGCTGGCCGAGGAAGGTGGGGATGTACAAGAACGTAGCGCGTCAGGTTCAAGTTTGGATCGAGTAACGGTGATTGAAGGGATGGGATCAGAAGCTCCTGATTCAAATAGTTAATTGGGTTGTGGTTGTCGAGTCTGATTTTCCTCTCTATCAAAGCCCTTACACCTGCCTTCTCAGTTCCTTGTGCTTAGCGGGACTCCTTTTCTAATTAGAAGGAGACAGATTAGGTCAAGTTGCTCCAGGTATGAGATCAATCTCATGTTGGTCGTAAGAGTGGCAAGCCATGAGGTAGGTCTTATGGAAATAAATAAGCATCTTCCTCAAGCAACTCCTTCATATGTGGCGGCTGCTCCTCCAAGATAACTGCCCATCATAACTAAAATCTTATCTTTGACTTGACTCTCTTTTGTTCTATGCCCCTTAGGTAGGAGTCAGATCTGTTTTGTAGCATGTTTCACCCTTCTTTGTAGCTTGCCATTTGGTGTGTTCATCCCCGCCCTCCCCAAATGGAGCTGTTGCTAAAGCATAACTAATATCTTAGCTGTTTGGAATGTATAGCTACCCGATTTTTCCTTTAGCGGAGGCGTAGGTAATATATCTATGTATGAGTTGCTGAGAACTTCCCCAAAGCATAGGGAGTTGTTCTTCTATTTCAACCAAGAATCACAGGTTCTCGCAACCCTGACGCCAGAGAGTTGCAAGACGTGGTCTGGTCGAACGGATTATGATCGCTGACCTTTACAAATCAATTATTTTCAATCTTGAAAGAACAGCCGGAAGGTATGAAGCTCTAGTCCTTCTTTCTAGCCATAAATCAAGAACTCGAAAGGTTTATTACTTTGTTTAATCGCTTGACTAGCTTTGAAGGAGCAATCTCCTCTTATAGTCTTACCACAAATCAAATCAATGCTGTCAAGAAAGTGCTCAGTTCTTGACAACATAGTTCTCAGTCGCGCATCCCCATGGAGGTGGATATTTCACACATTGGGGTCATCAGCCGTCGAACACAGTCAAGTTAGCAAAGATTTGTACAAAGGAAAAGAAGAAAGATAGATGGTTTCTAAAGGGAAGGTAGCATCTGTCATCATTATGATGATTCAATCCATATGAATCCCTATTTCAAAACTTTGTTTTAGTTAGATGACGGCAATGGAACAAGAACTCCTTCCTTAACCGTCAAGCTGGATAGCTGCTGTCTCGTTTAGGAACTTGAGTTAGTCGACTAAGAGGTAGAAAGTGGAAAGAAGCAGCCAAAAGGATTAGCGACGACCCCTCTCGGCTTAAAGTAAAGGAAGCAGCTTATCCCATCCAATGCCCTACTTTTAAGTACTCAGTATGTTCACTCAATCAGAATAAGCTTTTGGAATTCATTGGCCTCTGCAGAGCATGAAAAGGCCTGTTTTGAAGCTCCAGGGACTTATTAGCCCGTCAGCCTTAGTTCTTAGGAAGAAGAGAAATGTGCTTGACTTCTTCATCATATAAGATGATGGCAACATCCTAGATAAGATCTACGATTCCTGCTTATGAATCATGGCAAACCGGTGGTGAAAACAGTATTACAGAGTAAGTTGGTTAAATTAAAGTGGGTTACTTTGATCTTATCGTCTAGCCGGGCATGAGAGCCCAATAAAAAAGGACCGACAACGATCTGAGAAGGACAAATCAATAAATCGACTTCCTTTAGAGCAGACAGACTACGCACTAACAGCTTTAGAAACTTTGCTATACTAACAAAGCAAGCATAGGAAAGTCAAAGTTTGAGTTAGACCGGATATGAGGCAAAGCCAAAGGCAGAAGTGGTTTATCCAGGACGGTTCAATCCCCAAAATAGACCAATTTCTACTGTCCAATCGCTATAATGGTTGGAGCATAGATAGCAAAGGTATGGTTAGAGGTAAAATACACATATCTACCAGGTAGGTGAAACGAATTCCATACCCATATTGGGTAATGCGCCTCCAATTACTTTAGCCTAAAACGAAGTCTGAGGTCGGGTCAACAATCTACTAGGTTGCCTTCCCCCATTCGAGATTCAGAATCCTAGCCAGGTGAAGATCCACTGGATGGCGGGCGGAGTGGCTTTAGAACTGAAAAAGTCAGAAATTCTAGGGACGGTTGACCGAGCGGAGACATCAGAGGAACGAGCACTAATGGAAGAGGCATCCATTAGCCAGGGACACAAGGTCTCTTCTCTGGTAGCGGAGTCAAAGATCAAGCTAGCTAGAGAGGCAGGAAGAGAAGAGGCATAACTGATTGATTGTTGTTGACTCTTTTTCCCGGTTCTGAAGCCAATCACAGAGAAATGGGGGCAAAAGAGAAAGACTTTCTCTACTAGTTGAAAGTGGTCGGAAGGGAATTCAATAGCATCATACGCTCTAGCTCTTCCAACACCTGTACCAGTCTTTTGATCAGTAAACGAAAATTGCTGTTCTTTCTCTAGTAGCTTTTGCTGAGGCAGAAATCTTGACATCAGTCAATGAGGTTCCTAGGAAATGATTTTGTTGCAAAAGCTCTTCTTCTAGCTACAAGCATTCCCTCTTCAGTGGAATGAACTATTGTCAATGAAAGGGCTGTCAATTCCCCATCAACTGGACAATTAGCATCGGAATCAGACTCTGAAAGGGAAGCAGATGCCACAACTGCTGTAAAGTCAAGAGTTTCATAGGGAAGCTGACGCATCAAATGCTACTATCGTCGACTCAGTTATTGGTTTTGCTGTATTAGTAGCGAAAGGCTGAGGTTAAGGGAGTTCTTCTTCAACTACTTACAATGAAAGAACTCTAAATGAAATAGAAGCTCTTGTTCCAGGAGCAGCGGAAAGGGATGCTTATGAAAACGAAGGAATGGAGAAGGTCTGCAAGCCATCTGAAGTCAATGATTTAGTTGCTTTACCAAAAACGGGAAATTCTACTAGTTTTCCTGTATTAGTTGCTCTAGCGGACTAAGAATCAAAAGAAAAAGAAGTTGTTGAGGTTCCGATGTAAGAGAATGAACCCCTTACACGAGGAGATTCCTCAGCTAATTAATTGACTTACCTTTCTCTTTCATTTGCAACTATAGTAGTTGTTACTGTAGGATTATTTCCTTCAATCCAATAGATTCTGGAGCCGCCCGAGTGTAATCCTCCTATTGAATATAGAGCTCCTAGAGCAACTCCTTTACTTTTCATCTAATGCCAATATTACAGCTACAAGCTCAACTCCTCCTTTTTTTACCTTTGAGGTTTCCTAAGAGTGTAGGATTGATAACTGGAGGGCTCAAAGGTATTGCTATTAAGCGAACTCACTTCTTGCCCAAGGGATTAAAGTGAAACCACTTGGGAAAGGCACTATATGCTTGAAGCCCGCTCTCCTTTGAAACAAGAGGTTTAACTTTAGTAGGAGCGGGAATCGATACCAAAGATTTGTTAAACACAAGATGATCTGGTCCATCAAAACTATTCGTAAGAGGCCGAAGAATGGTACATTAGATCTGGTAGCTCGCAGAGGAAATTCGATCCAGTAAAGGCCAGAGATTGATGGTCAATCTCAATAGAAGAAGAAGATCTCCATAGAAGTGATAGAAGGGAACCAACTCTTCTTAATGAAGAACGAACTGAAATTTGAGGATTTGGCTTGACCTTGATTCTGATACAATCTTTCTAGAGATAGCCTCATTTGACTTGAGCTTCACCTGCCGGACTTTCCCCTTACATCTGTGGGTTGCAAAGAATCTATGATCTGATCTATATCTACTAGGATTAGACTGAGCACCAATCACACTTCTATCCAACTAAGTCCTCGCAAACAAGAAAGGGTTCTTTTACACCTATATCAACTAAACCAAGGTTTGACGAATATACGAGAAACTCTCACCAGAAGGTAAAACCTATGCTGTGTAAGTTTTTTTCTCTTTGCATTGGCTGACATTAATCGTGCTCTATACTGGTATAAAGCATATATCTATATTTAGATTCTTTGAGTAAGATCAACTATCATCTGTTCCAAGAGCCCTCTATCACCGGGAGCCCAAGTGGCATTAAGAATAGATTCTAAAAGGAGAACAGGCTAAGGCTAACAAAGCCTAGCTCGTTTAGGTTATGTCATTCCTACCTATCTATCATTGGTAACCTCGGAAATCAGCTAGACCCAACTTTCTCTTTCAAATGAATTGATTCGCCAATGAGCTCACTCAGCCGGAAGGCAACACTATATCTCTTGGTACGTCTCTTAGCTCAGGGTGGGGTATCCGGTCAGCACACTAAGAATGAAGTAGTATGATCGGCGAAAATTTGAAAGAGAGCTTCAGTACTATTCTCGCTGCTTAGCAAAATGAGGTACAAAGCCCCCTTTCGCTCTTTTCTGAGCGGGAATTGAAACCCTGTTTGCTATACTAGCCCTTGCCCTGTTAGTGAGCCTAGACTCTCTCTATTCAAGTGAGTTCCACTTCTATTGAAGCGTAATACCTTTACTGCCAGTTTCCTGTTCCCGGATCTAAGGGTTAGCTTTCTAATTTATAGATTGCCCGAGAGGAAGTCTAAGGTTTCAGCTTCAAGTGGACAGTTTTCTTCCTTTTCGAGGTGTATTCAGCGAGTATCATCTGCTGCCCCATATGATGATGCTCACTCATCAACAACTTGGCCCCCGTCACGTTCTGTTTCTGAATCAGGTTAGGATACGGCTCTAGAAGCTTATGCTTTCTTGTCTCATGAGAGGCCGTAGAAAATGCTTTCGTGAATGGAGCAGCATATATAGCTACTAGATCGGGAAGAGATAGCTCTAAGAGTAGCTTTCCCCGTTCTGACCGGTGCATCCAGAGTAGAGCAACCTCCCCTCTCAGATTTTTTTGAGTTAGCCATAGGGAGGAAAGATGCCCACTCTTTTGACCTGCCTTACCCTTCAGCGCAGTTCTTCCTTATGAAGGTGAGACTGTAAAAGAACCGGTTGAAGTACCAACTCCAACTACTGCTTTTTCTACTGCAGCTACGGCTGCTGATTGATCTAGTATTTTGATCTAGTCCTTTGATCTAGTCTACTCTGTTTCCCGGTAGCCGGTAGAAGTCTAATGTCCTATAGCCGAAAGGCGTTAAGCTAATCATGGTGCCCGCCCTTAGCCGTTGGGAGTCCGATGCGATGGGCAGCGCAACCAAGCTTGATATCTTCGGTTCTCCTTCTTCTCTCTATTGAATGATTCCTGGAATGAAAGAGAGTAGGTCTCTCGTCATTCTCGGTGAACTACAGCGTCTTCACACGATTGGAGAGTTGCCTTAGACATTGCTCAAAATAACAATAAGCTGGATCTAATAATCCAATTCGACTTCAGCTGGCCTCAGCATCTTCTCACAAAGGTATGGTCGCTTATCCGTTGTCTAAATATGTGACGTGTGACAGGTTCTCTGACATAGTTTTCTTGAGCACAAGCACACCGCTGTATCTACGTGCCGAATTCTTACTCAAATTAGGAGTGTGAGCACACTGCTGTGAAGGATTCCCGATGGTGTGCTAGAGAAGCGATGTCAAAAGAAGTACAAGCATTAGAGGATAATAACACTTGGCGTGGATCTTCCTCCGAATTTTTTTAGAAAGCGATTGGGTTTAGTTGGATACTTACCATCAAATATCAATCAAATGGTGAGATAGAACGGTATAAAGCGAGATTGGTTGCCTTTGGGAATCGTCAAAAAGAAGGATTGGACTATGATGAGACTCCTGTAGTTAAGATGACAACGGTACCTTTCTTTCTAACGGTCGCAGCTCACTGGGAAGTGAACCAGATGGACGTTCAAAATTCATTCCATCATGGTGATTTAGCGGAAGAGAAGAAGCTTCACCACAAGCACACTCCTTCAGGGATTTATTTGTCATAGAGGAAGTATGCATTGGATATCATTTCAAAATGCGCGTTATTGGGAGGTCATCCTCTTGCTACTCCCATTGAACAAAATCATTAATTAATCGTAGAAGATGGAGATAACGATCCTGAACAGTATCGTCCTCTGGTTGGGTTTCTGGTTTACCTCATTTATATTCGCTCGGAACTGTCATATGTTGTGCATATACTGGCTCATCAGCAACCACGGATGTGGGAGGCAGCTACAAGGGTCGTACAATATCTTAAGAGTTTTCCGGGAGTGCTCCAGGGTATTGTTTTGAGTTCAGATTCTGATTTACAGTTGTCAGGACATTGTAATTCAGATTGGACTGCGTGTTCTACAAGTCAACAATCATTGAGTGAATTTGTGGTTATGTTGGGAAATTTGCCTATTGCATGGAAAACTAAGAAGCAACCGATGGTTTCGTGTTCTTTGGCGGAATACCACGCGATGGGCTTTGCGACGTGAAGTGGAACAAGGAGCTCTTGTTTTGGGGTGCCTCATTCCACGCCAATGAAGTTGTTTAGTGACAATCAAGCAGCTTTACATATTGCTGCTAATCCAGTCTTCCACAAGCGCACGAAGCATATTGAAGTTGATTGTCATTTCACGCGCAATACTATCAAAGAGGGACTTGTTTCTGCAGTCAAGATTCATACATCAAATCAACCAGCTGACACATTTACCAAGGCTCTCGGAAAGGATCCGCTTCTTCATCTTCTTGGAAAGTTGGTGTGCTGCATACCTCATGACAAAGATACCAAGATAAGAATAAGACAGACATGACAAAGATAGGAAGATAGAAATAGACTAACTATATAACAGCTTTTCTTCCACTCTTTTGCTCGTCATCCTCAACCCGAATCGTTGAATCCCTTTCTACTAGAACCAGAAATGGTTTGCCGGCTCTCTGAACCCGTGCAGCATTATAATCGAGCCATTGGCTCTGCTAATTTTTCGATTGGGATTGATTAAAGAGGGAATGAGGATCCTCTTTGATCTTGTACTCAGGGTACACTGAACACCACAAAAAGATTGATGAAACTAACTATAAGTGGTTGCGGATTCAAACCGCTCACTGAAGGATTTACAGTCCTGCACTCTACCAGAGCTATTACCTGCCAACACGTAAAGGTAAAGAAAGGATCCGCCTCAACTAACTAATCTATCAACTTTATTTCTTCTCTTATGAAATTGATAGTTTGTGAGAGGAATGTAATAACTCGACCAATTATCTTGTTTCCAGCAACAACTCTTTCTTTGCTCAATCCTTCTTCTTCTTCCTTTCAAAGCTCATAGAAAGAAAGCCTGTACAACCTGTGAACCATCAGACTGATGCATGACGGGACTATGCTATTTAAATTGATATTGGATACATGGAATAGGGCTTTCTATCGGACCCATTGGGATTCCCTAGTGGCTGGCATCTTCCGGGATAGGTACCCGTCTCACTGGTAGCGGATTTCAGTAAGCTCTGACTCTTATTTGAATTAAGGTGCTACTTCCACCATTGAAGACTTGCCGACTATGCAGGCATTGTTCGGAAGAAATTGAATATCCTAAGGTCGACTATGCAGGCATCGTTCAGAAGAAATTGAATATCCCCAAGCCATACATAGTATTATCGCCTGGATGGCCCTCAACTCTGGGCTTCAGCATATCGAGTTAGCAGATTTTATCCCAACCAATACCGACCGTGACTCTTTGCTTTGTGGCATGTGCATGCTTGAAGATGAAAGTGCCGAACATCTCTTCAGTGCAGCTATGGAGGGTGGGTTTTTTCTGAGCTCAGTTCGAAATGTAGATATGATCAGCCTGCAACAAACCTGCATGATGTTTGCCAATGGATTCTAAAATAGAAAAACTCAGAATCCGGCCTTTACTGGCCTGATCCTAATGCTCTGCTTTACTGCAGTCATATACTATGGGCGTGAGATAAATTCCAGGCCCCATGATGGGAAACCAAGCTGTAAGCAGAACATAGTTTTGGAGAATTGTAAGGGAAACCAAATTGAGACTGCATTTGGTTTCCTCTCAGATTAAACTGAGAGTTATGGACTCTTTTTGCACTCAACTCCGTTTTTGGGAATGCATGGTAACCCTGCTCAGCTCAATCTTACTCTTCTTCGAACCCTCCGTAAACTAAAATGAACAAACACAGACGGTTCAGTAGCAAGAGAGGCTGCTGCGGTGCGGTTGTGATAGCAAGACAAGAGACTTTATCGGCCTCTTTGGGCTTTCCGGAAGACGGTTGAGTGGACAGATATTTTGAAGGTTGAACTTTATGCAATCCGCCATACGGGGGAGATGGCTTCGCAATTGGGCATTCAGAACCTTTGGATAGAGTCTGACTCATTATAAGCAGTCAAGATGATTATCCCCAAGCCCCATAAGCGCGAAATATGTTGCTGAGCTTCACTGAAAATTCCAGAGCATTTTGATTTTTAGAGTCACACATTGTTGGAGGGAGAGCAATAGAGCCGCTGACTTGATTTCGGGATGTCGAGTTATGTCTTAATGTTCCCAAGAAACCTCCCTTAGCCCTTAATTACATTATTAGAGACGATATGCAGGAACTTCTTTATGTACGTGTATGAGATATTATGTACCATCTTTCTAATATTATTATGTATTATATAATATAAGACAAGAATAATATTTCTTATTCTAATATATAGCTGCAAGACCAATACAACACAGGATGCCAAAAAAACAAAAGCCTTTCTTTCTAATTCCTCCTAGATACATGGCTTACATATCTGGCCCAACATTCTTCGAAAACTAAAGAATCAAGGGTCCAGAAGAGAATTGGCCATTTAATCTTGTAAATTAATTGAGACCAAAATTGGAAAAAGAGATACGAACAGAGAGGAATAACCAATCGATGAAAGAACATGAAACCATTCTATTTCAATAGAGGTACGAGAAACGGTTAGGGGCAATAAAATAGGTGAAGTGGTTGGATATTGCGAGCTGTTCCAACCATTGTTGGATGTGATTCCAAGAGCTGGACGAGAATGAATACCACATAGAAGAGTCAAGACCAGGCTCCCTAATGGAATGTTTAACTGATCCATTCCGGATCGACTGAATTGGTACGAAAGTTATAATATGGGAAAACCACAGAAAACACGACTTATTTGAATAACACTGTGACCCACCAATTGTAGAAGTAGGATCTTTGGCAAGCAATAAGTACTTAAGTAATACAATTCGAGTGTACCATCTTCTTTCTCATTTCGAGGAAAAGGTGCGGGAGGAAAAGGAAACAATGGAGGGATCCGAATCGGACCTAAATTGGAATGACATGAAAAGTCTTTTTCAAAACCTAGCATTAAGGGCGTTACGACGATATACGAGAGGAATGGAGAATATCTCCTGATTGGTGTGGAGGGGAAGATCAGTTTATGATATAGTTTAAGAAAAAGTCGTCTCATTTCCTTACTTCTTCTTTCTAATTCATTCACGTCAAGGCTGGTTCTGAACGCCGGGTAATATAATCTTCAACCAACCTCCACCGTACGTACCTTTCGGTGCAGCCACTCAAGAATTTCTTATACACTAAACTGCTGCTTATATATGCTTACTAAAAGACTGACTTTCATTCATTAGGCCAGCATAAAACTAAGAAAGAGAGATGTGCCTAAGGCAGCATGCAAGCAAACTATGCACACTACGAGAAAAATAGATATGTTCGCAATTACTACTACAAGAGCCCCCTATCCTATTTTTAAAGGGGCCCGTCACTTTGTTCGTACCTTCTTGGCTTAGGCTTCCAACTTAACTTACTTTTTAGCCTTTCCGCCTGCCGCTAGCAAAAGCTACACACTTGAAAAGCGCACTAAGAAAGGTTGCTTTCTTTGAAAAAGTAGTACAAAGAGATTAGACTCTCACATGAGACTAAGATGCCACCGACCATTCCGATGGTACCCTGACCGATTTTGATTAAGACCAAAAACTTATCTAAAATGAAGTCTAGTTTAAGCTGTCAAACAAATGATAGAATTGAAATTATAGAAAATATATTGGGAGGAATTATAGATAGAATTTTGGGGAAGATTCGTAGAAAAGGATAAGTTATTTCGCTAAGGCTGCAATCTTTCTAAAGAAACAAGCGAGAAACTTGACTTTGAGAAAAAAGGTGCTTGTTGTAGGTAAGTAAGCTTGTTTTACATAAATAAAGGCGAAAGGTTTTTGAATATTAGCACTTTCGTTTCTAATAAATTTAGGCTTAACTAATAAGATAGAAAGGGCTTGTTTGTTAATCAGGGTACGCTGGTTTGGAACCCTATACAAAACAAAGGGCGTTTCTTTTCAAATGACAACCGCCTCTTCCTATTGCGACGGCCTTGCACGAAACCAACCCGCCCCCGCCCCAATCAAATACCAGTTGCTTCACAGCGCGGTAGCCTACCTAGGTTAGGAGGGCATTGCCCCTCAGTTCTTACTAACCTTTGGTGTGTAATCAACATGTCGCTAGCTTAAACTCGGTTAAATAAGAATCATTTATTCTCTCTCCTGTCCATTTCTTATTCATTCAGGGCGCTCCGTCGATGCTCCTTTCTCAAACCAAAACGACTCTGGACGTTAGGGAAAATAAGACCAACTGAGCGAACCGATAAAAGGGACTTGACTTATCCGAATCGAACGATAGCAGCTTAAAGCTAAGCCTGTCACGAGCAACGTCGCTGCATGGGGAGGAGCATCTCAACGTATGGGGCAAAGGATCAAGAGCTTTGACTTTGTCTCCCAGGATCCACCACAGGTTGGGTTTGAGAGCCGTGTGATGGGTGACTATCCAGCACGGTTTGGAGAGCACTTTTAGTCTTTGTTGGTGAATGGAAGCCTCCCTATCAAGCAAAAAAGAAGCGGCTCTTTTTACTGCGGGGTCACTATTGACTCTATTTATTATTATGGTAAATTTGTGTATCAAGATGATAATCTGAGATCTTATTTCGGTTTGACACGTCCACCTACGAGACTAACCTTCGGCTTTCGTATTGGTAGGTGTATTATTATACATTTTCCTAAAAGAACATTCATTCATTTCTATCTTCCCTGCCGACCACGACGACTAGAATGACGTGAAAAAACTAGACCCAGAAAGGAGAAGGGCCGATGGTGGGCGACATTCGGTAAAGTCGGGCCTATCGGGTTTACTCATTTAAGCAATGATACAGAAGATGAACGAAACCAAATCTGGGGTTGGCCAAAAAAAATAACGCAATGGATACCATGACTGATCACCATCGATAAAGAAGAATTTTCTAAATCACTTTGGATCAGTGGCGCCTTCAAGCATCCGAAATACACCGGGGTTGTAAATGACATAGCGTTCCTGATAGAAAATGACGACTCCTTCACAAAAACGAAGTTATTCAAGTTCTTTTTCCCAAAGAAGTCCCGCTCCAACGGCCTGACAAGTTATCTACGGACCCTTCCTGCAGTGCGCCCCTCCTTGAATTTTTTGGTCATGCAATACTTTCTTAATACAAAGAACCGAATGAATTTTGACCCTGTTGTAGTTCTCAATCATTTAGTGGCACCGGGCGCGGCTGAACCATCTACGATGGGGAGAGCGAATGCACAGGGAAGAAGCTTACAGAAGATAATACGTTCTCGTATCGCTTTTTTTGTAGAAAGCTCAACCAGCGAGAAAAAGTGTTTGGCTGAAGCCAAAAATAGGTTGAACAATTTAATATACTTGGCGAATGATCTTCGCTTCGCGGGAACTACTAAAACCACCATCTCGCTGTTTCCATTTCTCGGTGCTACCGTTTTCTTTCTAAGAGATGGGGTTGCGATGTATAATAACCTTGATGCCCGAGAACAACACCTCAATCAATTAAGGGTCAAATGTTGGAACCTGATGGGTAAGGATAAGGTAATGGAATTGATAGAGAAATTCAAAAACCTAGGTGAGATAGAAGAATTGATAAAGGTAATATATATGATGATAGAGATCATACTGAGAAAGAGTGGAATTTCGTACATGTACAACTATTATTTTTACGAAGTCAAAAAAATGCAATCTTTCTTGTCTAATAGAACAAACACTAAGACTTTAATTGAGTCAATCAAAATAAAATCTATTTATCAAAGCGCTTCTCCGATTGCTCAAGACATCTCTTTTCAACTGAAGAACAAAAGAAGATCCTTTCATTCCATTTTTGCTAAAATAGTGAAGGAGATTCCAAAAAGGGTGGAGAGAATCCGTATTTGTTTTTCCGATCGATTAAAAAACTCAGCAGAAAAAGCTCAAACTAAATGCTATAAGCATAGAAAAAATTCTTGTAATGTATTTAACCAGAAAATCGATTATTCTCTTGTGGAATTATCTACTCGTTACGGAATCTCAAGTGTCAAAGTGTGGATTTCATATAGTCAAAAAGGGGGACGTGCTATATCCGAAACGTACAAAATATAGTAAATATCGTAAAGGCAGATGTGGTAGGAGTTGCAAACAGGATGGTTCAAAACTGGGTTTTGGAAGATATGGCACTAAGAGTTGTAAAGCTGGTAGTCTTTCATATCAAGCCATTGAAGAAGTGAATTGGGCTATAATCGGACACTTCCATCGTGCTATGAGCGGACAATTCCGAAGAAATTGTAAGATATGGGTAAGAGTTTTCGTGGATCTCCCTATTAACGGTAAACCCACCAAAGTCAGAATTGCAAGAGGAAAATGAAATCTTACAGGTTGGATTCCTCGTGTGTTCACGGGACAAATCCCATTTCAAATGGACGGTGTGAGTTTTGCAAATGCTCGACAAGCCGCTACATTAGCGGCTCGTAAACCATGTTCATCCACCAAGTTTGTTTAGTGGTCTTATCGTAATTGGTTAATGGGGAGAAAACGGGCCGAGATTCTTATGTCAAAAGGACCAAGGATGATCTTTTCGGAAAGGAAGAGTAGGAGAAGTCATACGGAATAAAATGATTACAAGATAGACAATGAGAACAGTGAGAGCAAGAGCACTTAGACAATTCACGGAAACTAAGACTTTCAAGAACAAATATTGGACCGGGAAGAAAAAATGGGACATTATGGATAAGATCATGGCACGAAAAGGAAATCTGATTTTGGTAAGACTTGGAAAAAATCGTAGTTCAGATTCAAGTCGGTTCAGTGCCTCAACCCGGTTTTTCTACTTTGTATATTTTGTAGCCCCAACATTGAGGCCTGTTCTGTTCATATTGGGAAATGAAATGTTTCATTTTTTTTGTTGGGCCAGATAGCGGCGCGCCTGGTGTCGATCTCAACAAGCCGCTCTAAGAGCCACCCCAGGAGAAGCCCCCCCTGGGAGTCAATGGAGTAGTGCCTGCTGCTCTCGATCTCAATGAGCTCCCTCTAGTACATTTATTGTACACAGAGGTTGAGAGACCCCAGTCTCGCGAGATGGAAAATTACGAAATGTTAGCTCTTCTTATGCGGGTCCAAGACATAACCTAGGACCTAGAGACTGAGCAAAATATCTGGCGTTGTCAGGCATAGATCAATATAATGGACTGGGAGGTTAGAAGCCTCTAGCGCCAATTTCGTATCTTTCGCCAGCGAAACCAACTCAGGGAGCGCCAAAGGTCCTGGTTGCGCGAACAGATGAATTATTATCGATAACAATTCCCCAATGATGGCCTTTTCTATCTTATTCGTATTCTGATCGAAGAAAGAAGGTTCAGTCTAAGTACCTCTTTCACATAAGAAAGGGGAGGCAGGCTTGGATACGATCTAAAATGCTTCCACATGAAACAGGACCGGGCAATTGCCCTCTTGAGTAATGAAGAAGCGGGCAAAATGGTGATGAATTGCGATTGATCCAAACCTTCGACCAGCTCCTTCTTGCAATCCGCCCAGAATGACCATCCTAAGCCCTTATTCACTATGTGAAGAATGATTAGAAGGGGGCAGTCCGCTGGAGTGTAGGTTTCTTGGCCACGCTCCCTGCTTATAGATGCGAAATACTTGAAATAAATTATAAAATAGGAAATTGCATACCATTAGCCGACGTATAGGAACATGGGTACATGAACCCTATAAAATCCTTCACCTTTAGCTTTGAAATACTTATATATATCCTATGAATTTCATTTTCGCATCGGAAACGATTCTAGGAGAAGTTTGAATCTGTTCCGTTCGGATATTGATTGGTCTTGGTTTGACATGGTTTATGCGTTACTGGTTCTTGGAAGAGTTAATATCTCCATTAGTGTCACCCTTTCTTACCCTGCCTTTTGACTCGTATTTTGTTTGTACACAATTAACAGAGGCCTTTTCAAAATTTGTTGCAACGTCTTCAATAACATGCTCTTATTTTGTCTTTCCTTTAATAAGTTCTCAAATTTGGTGCTTTTTGATCCACAGTTGCTATGGAGAACAAAGGACAAAATACGNAGGACGAAATACAATCGATTCCTCCATTTAAGTGGTTCTTGCTTCTTCTTGTTCCTGTTCCTAACTCCTCCCCGGGTCGTTCCCAATGTTTGGCACTTTCCATACTTCATGGGTGAAACATCTACAAATTCANAACATCAACAAATTCGCTCATGATCAAGTTACAACCTAAGATCTATGACCATATTATGTTAACTGTTCATATTTTGTTCATTCCATCGGTATGCTCCCAGGTACCTGTAATTGTGATCTGTTTACCAGAACCAAAGAGTCTTTCTTTGGAAACCTTCATGAACAATCGTCATTTTTGATGGTTTTTCCGCTTCTCACAGCTGCTCTTTCCACACCTCCGGATATCTGGTGCTAAATCGTCGCCCGTTTGCTTGTTTCTTTGATAATAGAGTTGGCTATTTTTGTGGCATCGATTGTAAAAGTTCGTGAAGAAGGTTGGACGAGTGGAATGAGGGAGAGCGGCTCGATCTAGAAAAAAAAAGAGTAGCCCCCTCCCTTAGAACCTGACAAAGTAATTGTGAATGAATTTCAATAAAGATTATAACACACAGAGGACTCCTTAGCATAGGAGCGGGATGAGTGATACATTCGGTGAGTTGGCTTCTTTGCATGAGCCCTAGCAGCATCTATTCCTTACTCTGTTTTCTGTTTCAAGCCCCTAAGTAGGATCGTCTAACGAAGTCAGGTACAAGGGAATATGTTAATGCAAAAGCGGCGAAGGGGCTGGTGACCAGAGAAGGTCTCTAATGGAAGCAATTCCTAGCTTTCTAGTCTGTGATAAAAGCAATCTCTCTCTGGTCGGTTCGACCGTTAATGGAAAAATGAATAGATCCTTAGGAAGAAAAAGGTTGTTTTGCTCTTGTGTAGAATCAGTTGTTACAGAAGGAGCAGTTTTCGTTTCGGTCTTTTCTGCAGGATTACTCGTAGGAGTTGAGAGGGGCCCTTACTCGGTCCCACATAGTGTACTACTATCGGCCCTACCAGGCAGCATCTACCTACCCAAGCTTTATCAGATCTGGTCCAGTCCGTGGCTCCTCTTTTGAGCCCATGAAAGCTCTCTCCGCCTGAATCGATACAACAAACCCACGACAGATTGTCGGATCTATAGAACAAAATAGTGACTTTTGAGCCAATGATCCCTATCAATAGTGATTGATTCCCCTTGGAATCTTAAAAGTCCATTTTCTATTAGCAGAGGTTTGCCATATAAAATAAATACCATTGAGCCGGAGTGGACTGCTTTCGAATGACAGGCTTTTATTTGAAAATAAGTCTAAGAAAGCGACTGAACATTGCCTTGGGACAGAAAGAGAGAGAATGGTGAGTCAAGACTTCCAGTTTTATAAAATAGAAGATCCAGATCTTGGAGCATCTAATCAACCAGTTGAGGAAGAGGAACGAAGGTACTCAGCCTCCTGGAGCAAGTGGGAGTGACACACTTAATGAACCAACTCCAATGGAGCAGGATCAAGAAGAAGTGAAGCTACGTAAAAGTGAGCGTGGTAGAATCTCTCATCATCGATTTGAGATTGAGGGAGGACAGACAGGTTGGTTCGAGGATCCCTTGGTCAAAGGAAAGGTACAAAGGGACTCGACCACTTTTTGGGAGAGGTTGTGAAATAAACTCGGCTAAAAAGAGAGGTATAAAATGATTCTGGGGCGGAGCCGTATGATGGGAGAGTGTAGACTCTGTAACTCAGGGAGCAAGACCCTAAAGAAATTTCAAGAAGCTATGAAGATTTGTAAACTCTAAAAGGAAAGTTGGAAACTAGGGAGTTGGCTGATAAAGATGGAAAGTAACGATTGCGTAATATAAATTTATTGGCCTCGTCATCAAAAGTGGCTTCCAATTGCTCGGAAATTTTTTAGCTATATAGGGGGCTTGGATGGTGAGCAAAAACTATTGATCAAGAAGTTGTTCAATTTTTGCATGAAAGAAGATAAAAGAATGAGAGTTCGTGCTATTGTTTATCAAACTTTTCATCCCCCAGCTCGAACTGAACGCGATGTATTCAAACTTATGGTTGACACCGTAGAGAATTTATAAAGCCCATATGCGAAGTAGCAAAAGTAAGAGTAGCGGTTACTATTTATGATGTCCCTGGGATTGTAGCCAGGGATCGTCAACAAACCTTAGATATTCGTTGGATCCTTGAAGCAACTTTCAAACGGCGTATAAGCTACATGATAAGCTTAGAAAATGTTTATTTGCTGAGATACTGTATGCTTACCAAAAGAGGGGAAGTGCACGTAGGAAAAGGGAGAATCTTCATGGACTGGCTTCCACCAATTGAAGTTTCGCGCATTTCAGATGGTGGTAAAGTGATACCACATAAAGAGCTCTTCGTCATTGAGTCAGATTATTAAGTAAGATATGGTTTGACCCTTTACCTTTTTGTTTTCATTTTCATCCAGAAAGCCAGCCTTCCTCATACTCCTCACTTCATTCATTGAGTTAGAGGAATCCATAGGAAGCCCACCCATTATGCATTGCATGAAAGAACCTTTCTTTTTTGTATGACTTCTCTTTTGCCTCAGGTCGAATGAATACAAAAGGGAGATCAATCAAAGAAACAAAAAGGCCATGAATGAAGAAGTTGGGCCTTTCACCCTCTTTCTAGTTACTCTGGGAGCTGATTTGATAAATGCACTTCAAAAGGAGGAAATGCTAGGTCTTTCCCATCTTGGTATGGCTGAGCATAAAAGATTTGAAAATGAAGTCAAAATAAGAAAACGTAGAGAGAAAACTGAATGAAAGCGGTAGCCCCCGTCAGGGCAAGAGAAAGAAAAGTAAGAACTCTTGTTTTCTGCATACGCATATAGGCTGTGAAAATAAAGTCCAATTTTTAATAGGGTAACGAAACGAACTTCAAGTCTTTCGTAGGACACCACCGTTGGCTAAGATGTGCTTCCACATCATGAGCTTTAATGCACAAGTTGTCAAATCCCTTAAATGAAAGGTTTGGGGCAGGAGTATCGATGACAAGTCCGGCCTGAAGTTGTTCATGCACATCTTGAGGAGCTCTTGTTAATTAAACTTATGGGGACATGCAAAAGTAAAGGCTCCCCACCTTGCAGTAAATTCCATGACAGGTTCATTATACATTTGCTTGGTTTTTAGTAGTTCGGGCACTCCAACCCTTCTGTGTGTATTGCTCAACTGTTTCCTTAACGCCAAGACTCTTGCTTCCCAAGTCGGGATCGACTCTTCAGAGAGGTGGATGTACAAAGGAAAAAACACTGGAAGGATAGGTAGTTTACTAGCTAGAGAGAGTCAGGAGCAGTTTAGTAAGGTAGTTTACTGGCTTTCTTCCTTTCTTCAATGCATGAGGGACTTCTTTACCGTCTAACCTAGTGGATTTAAGGTGACTAAAGAAAGTTCTTCTCAAGACCTTAAGAGCAGCAAGAAGAAAAGTCTGAAGAAAGCCCAGGGGGGAGTGGCCTTTCTTCTCAGAAGCAAAGGTAAGTCCATTATGAACCAAATACCACTTCTTTTTTTACTACTCCGTCGCAAAGCATTGAGCAGCAACCTGAATTAGACCAAACACAATATATTTATATTTCCTAATAAATATATACTAAATCGGGTTGAAAGTGAAAGTCACCAAAAAGTGGTGTATGCTTTCAAAACCAATTCAGCTGTTCCTCCAACGCTAGCAGGCATTAGCCCTACTTTCCTCCCCAACCTTATATGCTAGGACATCCATTCATGAGAGTCAGCTTCGTTTCTTTGCTTTGTCTCGAACACATTCTTAATCGAAGTTTTACGTAACGCAAACATACTTTCTTTTCTTTTCCTTTTTGGTTAATTTTTTCTATTCTATTCTTACTCCTGCCTATGAAATAGAATCCTTAAGCATGAAAGTGTACTCAAAGCTTTCTTCCGCCGCTTCCATCTTAGGGACTTCCCGCAGGCAAGTATGCAATAGCTTTCTACCTACCCATCTCTTTCAAACCAGGTTTGCTACTCGATAGATCCCCTTTCCCCTGCGATGGATGGATCATGACTTGGCAACTTCAGGTTGATCCGATCAACCAAGAATCTTCCCATTTGCTTACTCCCCGGTATCCTCTTAACTGCGTCAAACCTATGCCATACAATCCTAGCCCATTTATTACCTTCTTCTTCTGTTGATTTTGTGCTCACGGCTTCCTAGATTGAGTAGCTGAACCTAACACTCGTTCTAAAATGAGAAACTTAGTTTACAACTTGGCGGGGTATGTGAATTCTTAGCTACTCCCGCCTAGGAAACGAAACAACTTTCAGACCTCAGCTTGAAGATAGGCAGAAGGATGAGCAAGTTTGAAGCCGACGTAGCCAGTTCAAACTAAGCGCTTTGATAAGAACTTGCTTACCCGGCTGCCTTCCTTATATATGAGATATTGTGCTTTCCACAATAGTGATATATAATCGACTTTCCTAATCTCTTGAAAAGCGTACTTCCTACTTTTCTAAATAGTGATCTATTGAGTAAACCTACTAAAGTAGCTAGCTACCCCATTCTATTTTCTATCCGGAAGTGCGCAATGGACTTATTGATTTTCTATTTCTCCTTGAAGAAGACAAGATGAGAATCCTTTCAATTGCTTATCAATTGCTTATTCTCTCTGTTGATTACTATTTTCTTGATCCGCTTTTGAATATAAGAGATTTGACCTACTTTCATTCATTTCCTTTTAGGAGGTCGGGAAAGTTAGCTTCCTACAAAAAGGATTGCTTCTAGTTCCGTAACACACATTGATTGGGCATGGAATGGGAATGCTGATTAGGGGGAATAATAATACATTGACCGGTGGACTGCACAGGGGATGAAAAGGAATTGATCTGACCCAATCTATTGATCCAGATGGGACTACGAAACATTTACTTTCTTCCTTCAGCTTGAAAGCAATAAAGAAAGGAATAGATAGGAATAAGCGAGTTTAAGAGTAGTCCTAACGTCAGTTGACAGATGATGGTTCTGCTGGTTCTTACTTGAATCTCTTGCTTTGAGAATAATACTTCAAAAAATGCTTTTCTCTTGCGATGTCACCACTCGCTTTATATATAGTATAGGACTAGACCAACTTTCGCCGATCTTCAACCGCTGGCGTATATGAAGCATGTTTTCTCCGTCTCTACCTCCCATGCACCCGGCCATGGATCAAGGTCTACTTCTTTCTAGTTCTCCTCCAGCACAGGAAAGTAGGTTTGTGGCTCTCCGTCTCGTTTCTTGATGAAGTAAGGATTCATTTCTTTTGTGTCTAGTCGAGTACTTGTTTGTACCCTTGGAATGCTTTTCTATTTTCATTCAGTTTGTCCCCTTGTGCCAACCCTTTTCTCATCTAATAAAGAAATGAGTCATGGGCCGTACCTCTACTGAATGGACTTCTACAGCTAACAATCCATGCTAACAGCCGGCTTTACCTTTAACGCGTTACAAATGTTCTTGACAGGTTCACCCCTACACTTGGGAGCAAACTACCTATCTTGGAGGCTCGCGATCAAACTATCAATCTCATAAGAGCGGAAAGCCTCGGAACANGAAAGCCTCAGAACGAAAGCAGGCACAAAAGGAAAGAGTCACTTGTTATTAATATCAACAATTCTAAATTATAGTGGTATGTTAAATATCCTATTTCGCTGGTTAAAAGCTCAAGAAGATCTTTCCTCATGTGAATTCAAAAAGCAAGGATCTGTCCAATGGATTTGCCTTGAAAACAAAGTCGTATTTGAGTTGGGAAGTTATAGGAAAAAGGTTTGCCTACGGAGAAGACTTAATCAATTCACTTCGTGGATAAACTTCATGGTGTTATTCTTTTGGAATTTCCAGTGGGAAAGACCCGGGGAAGCATTGACACTATGGAAAGAATCTATCTGTGGCAAGGGCAAAAGCGATAGGCCAAATTAACGAGAAAAGGGGGACTGGTTCAACCTCAGGAATGAGAGCAAGCAAGTCCATCTTTGTTCTGGAATTTATAAATCAATAGCACTTGATGTAGATCTGTTGATTAACNGATTAAGTAGATTGCAGTCGAAGCACATTCGGCCCAAAATGCTTTTGACAATCCTGACTCACTTAGCATGCTTCTCACCTAGTTTAAGATAGTTGTGTTCATCCTCTCAGCTACACCATTTTGCTGTGGAGTATGCACACAAGTCCTGTGTCTTTGAATCCCTTCTATTTCACAAAACTTGTCGAATTCTTTGTTGTAAAATTCCAAACCATTATCTATTATGTGTCTTCACCTTTCTCTCTGTCTGGTTTTCTATCAGCCTTTTCCATTTAGTAAACTTAGNCTTACTGAAAGCTTCATCCTTTGTCTTGATGAAGTCAATCCAGACTTTTCTGGTGTAATCATCAATTAGAGTCAAGAAGTATTGGCACTTCCCATGTGACATTGGGACTGAAGGAGAGCCCAATAAGTCTGAGTGAATGTAGGCTAGTTTGTCCTTGGTTAGATGCTTGGCAGATTCAAAACTTACAACGATGTGTCTTACCATAGACACAGTCTTCACAAAACTGTAGATCCTTGAC